>JAQZBX010017501.1:0-35522 GCA_029593785.1 Cabassous unicinctus | reverse complement strand
TTAAAAAAAAAAAAAAAAAGAAGCAGTGACGGGAAGTGGATGTGACTCAGGCGACTGAACTCCTGCCTACCACATGGGAGGTCCGTGGTTCAGTGCCTCCTAAAGAAGACAGCAAGCTGGCATGACAGGAAGGCACGGCAAGCTGATACAACAAGATGATGCAACAAGAGACACAAGAAGGAAAAAATCATAATGAGAGACACAACAAAGCAGGGAGCAGAGGTTCCTGGTGCCTCCTAAAGAAAAACGAGCAAGACAGCAAGCTGAGGTGACAGGCAGGTGTGGCAACTTGACGCAACAATATGACGCAGCAAAAGACACAACAAAGCAGGGAATGGAGATGGCTCAAGCGATTAGGTGCCTCCCTTCCACATCAGAGGTCCCGAGTTCAGTTTCTGGTACCTCCTAAAGACAGCACACAGCAAGTGCAAACAATGAGGGGGTGGGGAGAAATAAATAAATAAATAATCTTTTTTTAAAAAAAGCAGTGACATTAGAAAAGTTACAAGCACTGAGAATTCGCGGTAAAGGGGAGCTTTGTGAAAGGTGATATTTGAGTCAAATATTGATAGATGAGTTATATTCACAATAGATGAGAAGTAAAGAGAGAGAATCTCAGACAGAAAAAAACATGAGAAGAGACTTGATTGTAGGAACAGCAAAGTATTGGGAAGTAGTTGAATAGGTGGGGTTTTTTTTAAGTGTACTTCAGAACTTTGATTTTTTATATATTCGGGGGTTGGTAATTAAAGCACTGAACAGTTAGACTGGAAATTACAGTAAAGATTAGCAACTTTTAGGGTTCCTTAATTTTTGACAGTCAAGGGTGATGTTTTAGCTTGCTAGGCTTCAAAAGAACTATATACCAGAATGGGTAGGTTTTACAATGGGGATTTATTAGTTTACAAGTTTACCATTCTGAGGCCATGAAAATGTCCAAAACAAGACATCATCATGCAATGCTTTCTCACTGACGATCAGCTGCCAGCAATCCTGGATTCCTCTGTCATATGGCAAGGCATGTGGTGGTGTCTGCTGGTCTCTCCCTTCTCTTCTGGGTTTCATTGCTTTCAGCTTCTGGCTTCCGTGGCTTTCTCACTCTTCTCTCTCCATATTCATCCCATTTATAAAAGACTCCAGTAAAAGGATTAAGACCTACCCCGGGTCATCCCTTAGCTGAAGAAACCTAATCAAAATGTCTTACTTACAATAGGTTTATGCCCACAGGAATGGATTAGCTTTAAGAACATGATTTTCTGGGGTCCATACAGCTTCAAACCATCACAGGTGATAACACCCCCCTATTTGATTACTTTTTATTATGAAGTTGACTAATAATCATTATTTCAAAAAATCAAACAACTTATAAAGGGGTACACTGAGATGTCTCACTCCTATCCTATTCTCACCTAGTTTCCTCTTACCCTCAATAAGTAGCCACTTTTGTTTTTCATTTCTCTTTCCAGCTTTCTTTATCCAAAAACAAAAACATATGGATATTCTCTTATTTCTTGCCCCCCATTTACTACACAAAAGCTAGCACCCTACATGCACTATTCTGCATCTTACTGCTTAAAATTTAACTATATATTATAGGTCCTTTCCATATAAGCACATGGAAAACTTCCTTATCTTTAATTAGAGCTGCATAGATTCCATTGTATGAGTGTATCATAGTTTATTTTATATACACTTGTGTTGTTTCCAATATTTTTCTTTTTCAAACAATGCCACAATGAATAACCTTGTATATTTGTCATCTTGTATGTATGCAAGATTCCCAGAAATGGGATTGGTAGGTCAAAGGATAAATATATCCGTAATTTTGACAGATATTGCCATATTCCTTTCATAGGGTTGTACCATTTGACAATGTTTGAGAATAATAAAACTTGTAGACTTTGAAACAAGAAAAATGGGATTTCCATGTAGAATTAATGTACATTTTCTTATTATGTACCTCCACATTTTAAACATTATTTTATGTATTATTTTGTGTAATCTTTTGGCTAAAAAAAGTCTATGTTATAATAAAAGTATAACTATTCAGTTCAATAAGAGTTCATGTATATAGAATTAAAATAAAATACCATAAAAATAGGAACATATTTAACTTGGGTTATTTTCCAGAGTGGGGTCACTGCTGAGAAAGTATGGCCCATATTCTTTACTCTAATGACTGAACAAATTAATTTTCATTTAGGTAAGTCAGATATAATTTAATAGTAGGGAATGAGTATACTATACCTCACAAACCTTTAATACCTTAGAATTTCTCCAAATAAGCTAAAGTAGCACTTATTTAATGCATACTATAGAGAACTGTAAGTCATTTGAGGGAAAGCCAATTCTGTTTGAAAGATCTTTCTCTTCCTGGTTGGCTGTGATTGCTTCCTCACCCATCTTCTCTCAGTTAAAAAAAAAATTTTTTTTTTGAGGTACTGTTCCCGGGGATTGAACCCGGGACCTAATATGTGGGAAGCTGGCGCTCAACCACTAAGCCACATCAGCTCCCTGAGTTTTTTTGTTTGTTTGTTTTTCATTTGTTTTGCTTGTTGTCTTGTTTTATTGTTTTTAAGAGGCACCGGGAATCAAACCCGGTACCTCTCATATGGGAAGGAGGTGCTCAACCGCTTGAGCCACATCCACTCCCTAAATCATTTTTAATAGGAGCCACTTTCTAATTTCCTGAGTAAAGTATCAGTGTAGTTTGAATATTGCCAGCTCTTTTCATTGTTATGATCAACTAATGCTGTAACAACCAATTGTTTAACATTCTGATTAGAAATGAAATTTGCCAGTTTTCTTCTTAGGGAATAGCTATGTTTTTAATTTTCACATATTTGGTCCTATCCAATAGCCATATTCCCTTCCTTGCAGGTGGTACTGTGAAGGCAAGGAACTTGAAAATTCCCCAGACATTCACATCATCCAGGCAGGAAATCTGCACTCACTGACCATTGCTGAAGCCTTTGAAGAGGACACGGGACGCTATTCCTGTTTTGCTTCTAATATCTATGGGACAGATTCAACTTCTGCTGAGATTTACATAGAAGGTAAAACCAGAGACTCTTTGAGCATGGCACTTACTCATAAAACATAGTTATAATAAATAAAGATTAAAAGCCTACTCTGCATGCAGTGGTACTGTCTTCTAGGCAACAGCAGTGAACCAAATAGACAAACCTCCCTAAACTCATGGGATATACATTCTAGTGGAAGAGACAGGAAAAAATGAGATAAAATATATAGCATGATAGGTATTTATAAGCACTATGGAAGAAAAAGAAAGCAATGGAAAGGGATAGGAAGTGTGTGTGAGGGTGTGTATGTATGTGAGCGTGCATGTATGTGTGTAAGAGTACATGTGTCAATGTGTATGTGGGGGTATGTGTGTGAGTGTGCACATGTACATGTTTATGTGTGTGTGTGTGTGTGTGTACAGGGTGGCCAGGGAAGACCTCACTGACCAGGTGACATGTGAGTGAATACCTGGAGGAAGTGAGAAAGGGAGCCACAAGGATATTCATATTCTCTTGGCAGAGAAATCAGCAACTGCAGTGGCCCTGAACTGGGAGAGTGTCTGTCTTAAGATAAGACATAAGCCAATGTGGCCACAGTTGAGTGAGCAAGGAAGAAAGTAACAGGAGATGAGGTCAGAAGTTCAAAATGGGTGGGGCAGGTAAGTAGATCATGTAGACGCTTGTAGGTCATTGCAAGGACTTCAGCTTTTACTCTGAGGGAGATGAGAAGCTCTGGAGGATTCTGAGCAGAGGTGTGTCATGATCTGACTTAGTTGTTAACAGGATCACTCTGGCTGCAAGTTGAGAATATACTGCAGGGAGGCAGGTAGAAGCAGAGAGACCAGTTGGGAGTCCCGGAAAGCCATTTACACCAACACCAAACTGATACAACTAATTTTAGGGAAGAAATCAACTTATATTCCTTATATATCTGCCTAAGTTTTTGTATGCGTGTGCCTTGCTTTAGCACTTAAACATTGTATTGTTATGGTATAAATGCCCATTTACCAGCTAGACTGTAGAGCCGGGACCGTGTCATTCTTCTTTCTATCTCCAATACCTTATCTAGTACCAAGTACACAGTGGGTAGTCAATAAACATTCATTGAATAAATGCACAAATAGTAGTGAATACCTCCAGATTTAGCTCGGTTATATCTTCCTGGAATTGAGAAGTAAATCCGGAATCAAAACTCTGCTAACAGCACTGAGATTGGATTGCGGATTTTTTTTGTTTATGGCAACAGGGCTTCAAACACCCCCACTCTCAAGATGAACTGCGACTTTTAATATTAGGACTGAACGGAAGAGCATCCACCTACGCCTACAATGTTTGGAATCTAATATAGTCCCTTCTCTTATCCAATCTGTATGAGCCCAGAGGATTTAAGTCTGCCAGAAAAATGTTTGCAAAGACTTGCTCTGTTAGTCCAAAGGTATCAGCAGGTGCTCTACTTACAAGAACATTTGGAAGTTGGGCAGTTAATTTGAACTCTCTCGACTAAACGAGCCATGTGACCTTGTGCAAGCCCTTGAAGTTCTTAGGGTCTGTTTCCTCATCTGAAAAAAATGAGTGTTAGAGTGGGGAATCTAAGATTCTTTTCCCAGAAACCAACTTAGGAAATCATCGTCTTAAAAATCTCATGTCTTATTTTTATTTTTCCAGGGGTTTCTTCTTCTGACTCGGAAGGGGACCCAAACAAGGAAGAGATGAATCGGTAATTCTAATATTCTATCTTATAGCCTCAGGTCCCAGGAAAAAATAAAGTATCACCTAAGAAATATCATAATAATTATATCTACAGAGTAAAAAAGTAAATAACCCAGTAATTCAAAGAATTCATGTTTTCTGGCTGAATAATAGCACTCACAAGAACACAAAACCTGGTGATCTTAAATTTTATATCTATATATATTAAATATTAATATATATATGAGCGATAATATATTATATATTACATATTACATATGAGTGATCTGGATAACTCATAACCTTTATGCCCCTGGTATCCTCTTTAAATATATATTAAACTATTTTACTTATACTGAACAAAGACGCATTCATTTCCACAGCCATTGAGCACCCACAAGATGCAATGGACACGAAGAAAAATCAGATGCTTCCTGCCTTCAAACAGCTCACAGTCTAGTAGAAAAAGATATATAGCAAGAATAGCTATAGATAATAGCTATAGATAAGGTGATAAGTTTCTAGCCACTTACTACTTCAAGGGTTTCTCTGGACTTTAAAGTATGGCCTCATCTTCTTGGTCTAAGATAGGAAAGAAGAAAGGCATGCTTCCACCCCTTTTAAGGTCATCTCTTTTAAATTGTACATGTTACTGTCCCTGATATCCATGGCCAGAAAGTAGTCATATGGCCACACCTAGATATAATGAAAGCTAGGAAATACAGTCTTCATTTGGAGTAGCCATGTGCTTACCTAGAAATTAGGGATTTTGTTACTGTAGAAGAAGAAAACAGATACTTTGGAGATTCTGATAATCTTTGCATCACTACAAAATTCTGCTTTTGAAACCTCATCCTACCTCACTGGGAAAAAATTCAATCTCAGTCATTAGGATATCTCTTTCTCCTCCAGGGTTGTACAGACATCACTGGTGTGTGTGTGTGTCTGTGTGTGTGTGTGTGTGTGTGTGTGTGTGAGAGAGAGAGAGAGAGAGAGAGAGAGAGAGAGAGGAGAGAGCAGAGAGAGAGAGAAGTTTGGTGTCTGCTCAGCACTGTTCTAAGCATTTTACATAAATTATCTCTTTTAATCCTCACAAAAACTCTGTTAGGTAAGAATTATTATATTCCCATTTTAGAGATGAGGAAGCTGTGGCAGAGAGAGTTAACATCTAGACAAAAGGGAAGCCCTTGTCATCGGTCATCTCTCCCCATGGGTCTGGGGTGAGAGGCCCACATCCCAGTTCTCAAGGTCCCTTCAGTGCAGTGCTTTATTGCTTCCTGACATGCTGAGAATTGATATCTTTAGCAAGGCTCGAAGCCCCTGTACTCAGGGGTGTTTCAATCCCCTCTGGACTCAGGTCCTCACTTCTGGTAGAATCCACAGACCTCTTTCTTCTCCCTCTGAAAACTAAAATAATCTCCCCTCCCCAGCTTTCTCAAGAATACTCCCTGGCTCTCTTGCCCTTCAAATAATCTCTTTAATTTGTATAAACTTAAAGAATTTGTTCGTTTCAGGCTATTTCTGTTTTCTGCCACGCCAAAATCCCAATTGCAAAGATTTACAAAACCTGGCCTCTTGTGTGAAATGGGAGGGAGAAGGAAAATACAGAGGGCAGCAACAACATAATCTGAAAAACAATGACCTTCTGTGCATGTTTCTATCATAGCACTCGTCAAGAACCTCAGTCAGTTGTTAATATGCTTGACCCCCCGGCTACAATGAAAGCAGCTAACTCAAGGACAGGATTGACGTCTTGTTCCTCTCTGCGTGTGCACTGCCTAACCCAGCGTGTAGCAAAGAAGCCCTCAGTAAACGTTTGCGGAATAGTGTTGAGCGAAATTTTTAATATATCCAAATGTAAGCAGTGGTGGCATTACATAGATTTGCTGAAAGAACTGTCACACACAATGATAGGTCTGTTTTATTATCTGTATTTTAATCATTTCTCAGGCTCCAGAAGCCAAATGAGGTGTCATCCTCTCCCACCACCTCTCCAGCCATTCCTCCAGTGGTACCACAAGCCCAGCCTTCAGGGGCCCGGCCTGGTGTGTCAATCATCCAGCAGGTACAAAAGTCCAAGTGAGACCTAAGCATCCTGGACAGTGAGAGGCAGGCATAGTGAACACAACCGTCTTGTATGGCCTGATCACACTTGCCTCTATTGCAACTTTATAATCTTGGGCTAAATGCTTATATGCTCGTGATAATCACTTTGTACTTCTGATATATAATATCAGTGGATCTTCTTGCTTTGGGAACATATTCTCCAGTTTCATAAGCAAATTTCATAGGAAAAGAAACTGCAAACTAGTGTCTCTGACATTCCACTTTATGAAAGAGGGAATTTCATATGCTGTGAGCTACCCGCTCTCACACCAGCTGGGGAGAAACACTCTATACCATGAAACAGTTTCACGGAGCTGCAAATAATTCTACTTTCTAAAATGGGGCAACCAAGGAATTATTTTTAGAAAACATTAAAGGCTCTCATCCTTCATGTTAAAAATAATGATGATGATGATGATGATACTGATACATGCTTATAGTAAAAACTTTCAAAACGTACTAAAGGATATTAAAAAACTTTAGTGAAGTTTCTACTTGCGGGTTCCCACTCCTCAGTGTAGCTACTGTTACTAGTTTCTGGTGGGAACTTCTAGGCATATATATACTTCCAGATACTTTAAAACATTTGAAACATAAAACCTACTATTAAAATATATCAATAATGTATTGCTAATATATTGATCTATAACCTTTTTAAAATTTTTAAAACAGAGCTATTTATCGAACCCATTTAGTAATACAGAGGGATCAAATTTTAGTTCTAATCTTGTGGTCTTCAAACTGTGATCTACGAGTCTCAGGGTTTCTATAGAACCCCTTCAGGGGTTTTTAGGGTTAATTACATAGGTCATTACATAGATCTAGGAGGGAGCAGGGATGGGTGACATATTTTATAGCCACCATGACCTGGAATGAAATGCAATCAGTTCAATCTAAAATTTGAAGTGTGTGATTCATAGACTTAGAATATCATCAGTCTTTTGGTTTGGGATTAATTTCATATACCAAATTCCTATAGATATGTCCTATCTATCTAATCTTAGTGACAATGACTCTACCATTGGTTCCCTTCTCACAGTGTCAGAGCCCTACCAACTATTTGCAAGGCCTGGATGGAAAACCTATTATTGCAGCTCCTGTGTTTACAAAGGTAATCAAAATGTTACTTCTTTCTGTCATGTCTTTAAACACACCACAGCACCCAAACAAAGTTGTAGAATCCAAGATTTACTGATTTTGTCTCAGTATTTTGGTCTTATAAATAGAGTACAGGGTTTTTGGTAGCTGTGTTTCAGTATCATTTAAAGTCTCAGATTTCTAACAGTTTTTGTAATGAGAGAAATATCTTCTCCTTTCACCACATTGATCTCTTTGGCGGGCTTGTTAAATACAGTAGCCACACGTAGAGATAAGGTGATAAGTTTCTAGCCACTTACTACTTCAAGGGTTTCTCAGGACTTTCTAAAGAATTGGTTGCAGATACCTGTCTTGGCATTCAAGGAAAAGGAGTCAAATGCTCTGAGGGAGCTTAACATTTATGCCTAACTCCAGGACAAAGCCATTTCTTGTTCTCTACCATCATATCAACCATAGTAGCAATATCAAAATCTGAGTCTCATAGTCTTTGTGTTTAGAGTTGGAAAATTTAGTCAGGCACTTTCATTTACAAATGAAAACAATTAAGGAAGGGCCAAGGAAATTAAGCAATTTATTCAATGTCACAGTCACAAGACTAGTAGTGGCAGAATTAGGGCTAGAAACAAGTTCTCCCGATTCTCAGTCTATTGTTCTTTCCCTTAAATAACATAGACTTTGCTTATATGTTGCCCAAGACAGTAAGTACAAGGGTGAAAAAATGGAACCACATTGGATTTTTTGGTATTATGAAGAACAAATGGATGGAATCTATGCCTGGATTTAGCGTTTAGTATTTGTACGAACAGCAAATTTAGACCCAAAGAGATTTTATCCTCTCAGAAGTATGCTTTGGTATAGAGTAGTGGTTTTCAACCAGGGTTAATTTTGCACACATCCCCCTCTGGAGACATTTTTGGTTGTCACAACTGGGGAGATTGAGCTACTGACATTTATTTATGCGTAGAGGCCAGGGATGCTCTAAACATCTTATAATGCAAGGAACGACAGCACTCCACAACAAAAAACTATCCAGTCCAAATTGTCAATAAGGCTGAGATTGAGAAAGCCTGGTTTGTAGCAAAACTTTAAAAATGTTGTCTGTCTTCCAGTGAGTATTGATCCTTAAAGGAGAAGCTAACTCCACAACTTCCACAGAAGCATCTATTGCAGGGAAGTTTCACCATATCAGCTCATCCAGGATGGTTTTCCAAAATCAAGCATGGATCTAGAATAAGACATATTTACCTATATCCATATCAGTTAGGCAAACATTTTTATGTAAAACAAGATGCCTCTCAATTTTTCGGGTTCATTTTTTATAGCTTGCATTTTGGGTTTCAGCTTTGCTGTTTTCAAAGGTTTGAAATAAGAAAGCAACATGTGACTTGGAGAATACAAGACCTTGATGAGTTATAGATGGGCTTGTGTGTGTGTATGTGTAAAATATAGCTAATAGAGCCACCTCTTTTTGTCTATCATTGCTAAGTCACCTGCCCTTAAAAGCAGGCTTAAGAGAACAGATGTGGCTCAAGCAGTTGAGCGCCCAACTCCCACATGGTAGGTGCTGGGTTCGGTTCCTGGTGGCTCCTGATAAAACAAAAACAAACCACAAGCAAACAAACCATAAAACCAACTCAGGGTTGCTGATGTGGCTCAGTGGTTGAGCGCATGCTTCCCATATACAAGGTCCCCGGTTCAATCCCCAGCCCCGGTACCTCAAAAAAAAAAAGAGGGCTTAAGTGCCCCAGAAATCAGGACACTTACTTTAATTTATCACACCCTAGAAACAGTGCTGACTATTCAGGACAACTAAACCCAGAATAATTTACACCCACTTCCAACTAACATCTCTTCTCTTCCCTTCCTAATCACCATCCACTAGGCCAGATGCCAGAGAGGTGTCCTTATCTCCACTTGATTTAAATCTTTCTTGGTGTTCTGTCTTCCCTGCATGGGTATCACCTGGTAGATACTTCTGGAACAACATTTATCATTATAAATAAAGCGTTTTACTAATCTATCTCTCCAAAGTGCCTGGTTGGGACTAGAAGGAAGTAGTTCTTTTTCATCATTATTATCTCTACTATCTAAACCATAAGGGTAATAAAAGGTCCAAAGCTCATTTTATTATATCAAAAACTCCAACAGGACTTTTACATTTGTCCATTATATTTAATTCTCACAGGCTGATTAGAGCATCAGGTTTGGATGCTTTTGTATAGGGTATGTGGTGACTCTGATTACCTCCTTAAGATTGGATGCTCTGATTGGCAGATACATATGTATTTGATGAATAAAAATATGAAAATGAATTAATCATTATTATATGTTGTTTGCTAGATAAAATTTCTAAAACCATTAGCTCCATGGTAGACAAGCAGTCTTTAGTACATAGACTTGGGATGTGTGCTTTTGCCTCCTTAAATGGGATCAGATTTGTGCAGACATAGGGCACAAGGTCAGGCTGTAGCCCAGATTCCAGAGGGACTTATGCTTGTGTTAGTTTCCATCAGCTAGGGCAGGATTGAGGTCATAGTCACTGCCAGCGTCATTAGCAAATTTCTGAGTCAGAGCCACTGATGATGGTAATCATGTGGCTGTGAGCCATGATGACAGGTCATTTGTACAGGTTTGTTCAGGTTAGTCCTGCTCTGTTGACTTCTTTAGGGACCTCTAGCATTCTAATATCAATGACTCCCTTTCTATACTGCCCAACAAAGCATGTCTTTGCCAATAGTAGCTAGAAGCCTTATTTATTTATTTATTTAAGTTACCAGGGCCAGGGACTGAACCTGGAACCTTGTAAGCGGGAAGTTGGCACTCAACCACTGAGCCACATCAGCTCCCCTGAGTTAGTTTTTTCATTTGTTTGCTTGTTGTTTTTGTTTTAGGAGGCACCAGGAACCAAACCCGGGACCTCCCATGTGGGAAGCAGGTGTTCAACCGCTTGAGCCACATCTGCTCCCATAATATTTATTTTTGGTAACAACTACAGAGTTGTCTATAAGCACTATTTTATTTCACTCCTTTTGCCTCCTTTAGTGTTAGGGACATGCTGGTATTACCCTTTTTAAAGAAGCTTAAAAGGAAAAGCAGTGTTGCCAGTCAAAACAGTGGTAGAGTTTGAGAGAAGACCATGAGGTTCCATATGCTAGTTCACTGCTCTACTCATAAGCAATAACTATGGTTTTTAATGCTCTTCAGTTAACTATAGATGGAGAGAGACTATACTCCATTCTCCATACAGTATTAAAAACACTTTCCCTCCATTTAAGGGAGATCAGTGCTCACTCTTCTAGAGTGTGAAGAGAGTTAGATGATCAAATTAGAATTATACTCTTATCGCTGCTCCCACTCAAACAGCAGCTGCTTTGGCAGAGTTTCAAGGCTACAGCAGCCTTGGCTCCAGCTGCTTCAGCAGTAATTTGAAGAGTGCAAGGGGGCAGGGGAAGTGAGAAGTTGAAAAAGAGCAGTTTCATTATATAATAGCACAGGCAGGAAACCCTGAAATAACTGGGCCAGTGACCAGATCCATATTTCTGAAAATTATATGGACCCCACTCTCCAACCTCACAATTCCAGAGACTTTTCTGGGTACCTGTGACAATTAAGGGGCAAATGGACCTTCAATCAAACAGTTCTTTATCAATAAAGACTGTTCTGATCCCACTCCAGCCTAAAGCACTATACACATTCACTTGCAGTATCTCCCAAGATGCAAAAATAGCAACTGGATTAAAACAACACAATTACAACATGAACTTTGTAGCTGACATCTTTTAACCAACAAGGTAGATGCCCTTTTCCAAGGACATCTTGGCATTATATTTATAGGTATAGAACTGTGTCCTTTCAACTCATCGTCCACATCTGGCACAGTGCTTGGCACAAAGCAGGCATGTGGTAATATTTAGTTAGTGGTATATAACTTCCATTTCAGCTAAGGAAGAATTATTGTTTTCATTACTTTGTGGCTTCAAATGGTCTTTAGGAGGAAGAGAGAAAAGTCCAGGAGGAATAAAGTCCAATGTCAAATGGCTTTGGAAGACATTTGTCTAAAGGCTCTGTGTTGTCCAGTGTCCCAACAAAGAATGTGTTCCAGATGATCAGTACAGCGATGACATGCAAGACAGATTTGACCTTTGGATACTGTTTACCTCAGGAGGTTGAATACCTTCAGTTATAGCAACTTTAATCCAAATCCATAATTCCTAGTAAAGACTAACTTAATCTTTGCTAGTTGGGGAATATTTCATTTGTCTTGTTTTCCATGAAGTTGAGATGAAATGTGATCAACTCAAATCTGTACACATCACACCACTAGTAACAACATAAGACCCCCTGCTGTGCTGAGCATGGTGTCACTGAGGTGTGGACTCTGACATGTAGCAGTGTGAACCAGTTTCTTTCCTGTAAGACTTTGTAGAAAAGCACAATTTTTAGCAACAATTGTCATAGTCCTTAAAATTTCAGAAAATATGGCTTTCAACAACTTTTTCTAAGTGACTTATGAGATGACCCTTGGTACTTCCTTTTCTGAGCATTGATGCCACATTGGAATGAACTTCCATATTGCATCACAGATACTTAGAGGGCCTATTCCATACACTGTAGCATCTCAGGTATCAGAGCTGGACTCTCAAATCAAGCACAGTTCTTGGCCTTCAATGTCAAATGAATAATACCAACCAACTAATGTTGGTCTAAATTATGAGTAGCCTGTTTTCTCAAGGAGGTCCTTTGGTGGCTTGACTCATATATCAAATTGAGGATTGGCTCATATATCTGAACTGAACTGCAACCAACATCAAAACAAAATTGGCCGCATTCTGTTTATATCCATTTTATAAATGTACCGTATTTCATTTATTCAATCCCTTCTCACTACTACCACCTTTTTTTTTGGTTTGGTTTTGTTTTCTAATTTGTTTGCCTCAAAAAGGAATGAAAACTCTATTATGTATGAATCTAGGGATCAACCTGACTGCTTTAAAGTTTTCAATAGGCCCCACAGCTGCATTTCAGCACAGATTTTGCTTGGATGCTAGGATGGAGCCCATATTCACTAGCCCAAAACTGGATTGACACTCCCTGCTTTCATTATTAAGTGCATCCCATTCCTTGTTAACAAAAGATATTGTTTGGGGTGGACAAGAAATAAACCTATTTTCAGTCAAATAGCCCTTTCTTGACTTAGAAACCACTCTGTGGTGATTTCATCCTGAATTACTTCAGCAAGCAAATCTGGGGACTCAAAGGGAACAAACACTAACGTTGAACGACAGCGCCCCCTGGCTGCCATAATACCAACTTGCACACACCTCTGAAGTCGCTAATGAAAGTCTACTATAAAAAGCCATGTGGTTATCCCCAGCCTGATATTCCGTAGACAAATGCCATCAGTATGGTGGAGACCATGTACAAAATATCATAAGTTGTTCAGAAAATCTATAAACAATCACAAAATATTTATGAGTAAATGACAAAAGCAATAAATCCACCTGTGTTCCCCTTCTCTGAAGCAAAAGTCAATATTTCCTAAATGCAGGTCCAAAAATTGTAGTACTAGAAAGCCTTGCAGCATATGTTACTTATAGAGTTGGTGGAGGAAGATTAATCATAACCTCTACATGTGTGAGTCAAAATTAAAACCAAAATTTACCCACATACTTGCCAAAGAAACATTTCCTAATCAAATGAAGTGCCAACTACACAAATGAATGTGTGATTTAAGCTCACAAATCATGACGGGTGGAAGAATAGTTCGTTGTGAAAGAAAAATATGAATTCCATCCTCCTGTAGAGTTTATTGTAAAATACACTGATTTCTTACAACTCAAAGTGTTTCTTGTTAACTTTTTTTTCACGGAAGTAAAGGATTTAATGATTCCTCCACAAAATTATAATATATTTTGTAATTACATCAGACTCCACATGTGACTATGATTTTATAAAGACTGTCAGTGTCTATATGCCTCAACAGACCAAAGATGCTATATTGTAAAGACTACATAAGGAAATGAAACAAGAAAACAAAAGTCAATTCCCAGGACTACACCATGTAAACAAGGCAAAGCCATGAAGACAGAATCTGTTGCTTGGGCCACAGAGCTGCCCTACATCATGGACAGCCACATTCCTTTGTGGAATAATACATTGCTCCCTCGCTAAAACCACCAAGTCAATATTCACTCAAGATTGTTTCTCCACCTCCATACCCTCCTCCTCCTCCTACTTCCTATTATTATTTCTGGGAACCAAACTCCACTTGAGCATTCAAGAACAGAGGTACTTAACCAAACATTAGTATTTTTGCAAACCCTCAGAATATTTTGCCTGAGGTATGATGAGCTTACCAAGTGCTGTAGCAGAGAGGTTAAGGAAGAAGATAATGAGGAAAAAGCTTTCTATAGGCCCAGATACTTCCATCTTCAAAAACAGACTCCATATATAAGCAAAGAATTGAAGCTTCTGGAGATGTGGTAGGCTTGGAGAAAATTCAAATATTAGAGGAGATGGTGTCTTTTTCTAAAATGCAGCACTGGAACTAGATTTTTAAAATGTATACTTTTTGGTTCTCACAACAGTCTTCTCATTATAGACGCTACAAAATTTATCAGCCTCTGAGGGTCAGCTGGTTGTCTTTGAATGCAGAGTTAAAGGAGCTCCATCTCCTAAAGTTGAGTGGTATAGAGAAGGCACCTTGATAGAAGATTCTCCAGATTTTAGGATTTTACAGAAAAGTAAGTTGATGCTTTAAAATTATTTCTCTCATAATTTAGTTTTATACATTTATTTTATAAATTTATCTTTATAATTTTTAACACATAATTGAAAATATAAATGTCCAAAAAGAATAAAATAAAAATCATCTGTAATCCTTCTCCCCAAAACTAAACACTGTTAATATTTTGGTGTATATATTCTTCTATAATTTTTCCATGAATACTTTTTTTTAATAAAAATAAAATCATACTCTTTTTAGTAAATCAGTTTTTACACTCAACATTTCATGAACATCTTTCCATTCTGATAAATACAGATTTTTTTTCTTTTAAAAGTAGATATATAATATTCAATTTTATATCTATTTAATCTCCTATTAGTGAACATTTAGATTGTTCACAGATATTTACCATTATAAAATGTGTTTCGGTGCATGTTCACAGAACAAATCTTTGTGACCATCTGTATTTATTGTTTTGGAATAAATTTCTAAAGTACTGAAATTGTTACCATAAATTCACATCTTCTAAGGTTTTAATATATGTTGCCAAATGTCATCCCAAAAAGTTGAGCTATATTTAGTGATCACATAATTGATCAAACTGGGGCACTTCTGAGAGTGAAAGAGGGTGCTACTAATAATTACGCAGGGATCTCAGGCATAAACTTGGTCTGTCCCAGTTGAACTGGAACACATGTTTCCATAACTATATTATACTACAACCAGCAATATATGGGAATGTTTTTCGCCCATACACCTTCACCAACAACGGGTATTAACCTTTTTTTTTTAAATCTTCACCAATTTTATAGTACAAAAATGGGGACCATTTGTTTTAATTTGATTTTCTTTAATTAGATGTGGAGTGGAACATTTTTTTTCATATTTTATTTGGTCTTTATATTTCTTATTTCTTACCCTTTTTCAGATGAGGTTGAATGAGTATCAATAAAAGCAAGTCATTTCTGAATCTGAGCTAACCCAGTAACTATTCCTCACCTAAGGTTTACATACACCAAGTGGAACCCAGGTGTGTTCCAAGGTGTGACAATATCATTTATTTAGCTTCCCTCTTGCTGCCATTCTATGATACCTCTCCTGTCCTTGTTACAGTCTTAGGTATTTAGGTCACTTTACTTAACATTTACAGGTGAACCTCATCCAATCACTACTGAATGTGCAAGAAATTATGAAGTGCTATAGGGAACTTCTGATGAAAATAAAGCCTTTCAGTAAAGTAAACAATCAGAATCCTCTAATTTAATTTTATTTTTCCATTTTAGAACCTCGGTCCATGGCAGAGCCAGGTAAAAGATCATTTCAATTTTAAATTAGTATGTGACCAGTGATTTGATATATATAAGAAACCAAATTGAAATTATACTGGTGTCAAGAACAAAGTGAAAAAATAAAGCTTTAGACAAAAGAACAAAGTCAACTCTAGCTAATACTGTAGAAGAACGTATGGAAAGGAGCACCTGCAAATTTGGAATATTTATTCAATACCTAATATAAATGCAGTTAATTCTTCCTTATCGAGGAATATCCCTTAGGAATATTTTCCCTCTGTCCTTGGCCCCCACTCATGACCTCTCAAAACTGGGCAGAAAAAACAATTTCCATGGTGGTAATTGTGGATTCTCAAATTCCAATTCCATGGCATGTGTGTCTCAAAGCTTATGTATCAGATTTTGCAATTTGCAGAGATTCAATAAAATGTCTTGGATGCTATCAGTTTAGGTTGGGAAGATACTAAAGATGAGATAGAAGTGACACCTAGTAGGTCTCTTGCCTCTAGAAAATGCAAATCACTCATAAACTACTGTTTCTGAATGCCCACTCTGTGACTACCCTGAAACTTCAGACTGTATTTGTACTCCTAAGAATGACCATTTGGAATTTCATTATTATAATTCTGACAATTGAATGGAAAGGTATTCCAGAAGTAGACACTGAACATCCACATTGCATAGCCCTGAACTTGGTTCTTGGGGACACAGAGTAAAGACCAGAAGTGGTTTTACTCTTGCATTACTTGTTGTGGAGTATTAATTTCACTCTGGCACTTTCATCCAGAGCTGGCTTTTTCACTAGGCAGTCCCATACTCAAAATAATTTCAGTCACCCAAAAGGGATCCCTGCCCAAAACAAGTCCTGCCTTTCCCAGATCCGTGATTTCTAGAATTCCACAGTTAGAGAGTTCTTATTTCCACCTTGTATAACACAGGTACCCTTTGGAGACATAATACTTTATCTTATCAGCCAGGTATTGTGGGGTGTGAATTAATTTATCAGATCATTTTCTGAGAGGAGGTTGTTGAAAGACTATGAATGTTTGGGCAGAGGGGCAGAGAGAAGAAAGCATAAGCCAAGAGCTCAACAACAACAACAAAAACGAGACCTAAACCAAACTTTGTCTCTCCATTATTTAGGATTCCTTGGGCAGCAAGTAAAGAAACCTAACTAAAAGCGGCTTAAACAATGAGAAAAGTATTTTCTCACATAACAAAAATCCTAAGGTAGGGGAGTCATGAGGTAGCTTAATTTAGTAGCTTGGTGATCATCAGGGGTCAATCCTTCTTTGAATTTGCCATCCTGCCATCTTCAGAGATTCCTTTTAGACTGGTTGTACTTATGGACCCAAGATGGCTGAAACAGCTCTAACATCACATGCAGATGATGACATCCAGAGGCAAAAACAGGGAATAACACTATCTTTTGTCTCTTGTAAAGAGCAAAGAAAACTTTCCCAGAAACTCCCCAGCAGACTTTCCATAGTATCTCATTGACCAGAATTGTATGTCACACCATCTTTTAGTAAAAGTAGAGTTAGCCTAACTGGCTTAGACCACCTGAGGCTGAGAGAAGCCAGGTTGCCTCAGAGTATAGGGCCACTCCCGGGAGAGCAGACAAAACCAAGATTCTACCCAAAAGGAAGGAGGAGGATGACAGGTTACTGAGTAGATACTCAACACTGTCCTCCATAGCCTCCTGTCCAGTTTTCATGGAGGTGGTCCAGCTAATTCAATTCAGTTTTCATGAAGCACTGAGAGGGCAGTGCTATGTTTTAATACTATGTTTTAATAATTTTGTTTTTAATGTCAGGTCTACAGAGTGATAACTGGGGTTTATGCTACTGTCTTATACTTCCTCTTAGCTGTCAAGGAATATCTACCTAACATAATTTTAGACTATAATCATATGGTTTTGAGAATCACCTCTTTAGTTATTCACAGGGTTCATACTGTGTATCAAAGTAATCCGTAAGTATTACCTAATTTAACAAAGGAAGAAATGCATTTCACTCTTCTTTCACCCAGAATTATTATTAGTTCCTTTCCTGAAAGAATACCAGTTCCTATGAAGCGAAGCAAAATATTTATTTAATGTCCAGTTTTAAATTCTGGCCTTTATTTAAAATTGCCTCACTACAAAATTTCTAAATGGAAATAGTGAGAGGCCTGGGTTTAGAAAATGTTTTACTATTCCTTTTATTTCACACAAATCTCCATATGCTTTGGCTAATTTGTTTTTGTGATTTGCTGTTACCCATTTCTCTCTTATTTTTTTTAATCCGGACTCATGAGATAAAAATAGAAGACAATCTGAGAATCCATAACACATAATGTGTTATTATATAATCCCCTTGTCAATGCTTAGTGCATGGAATTATCGATTCTATTCCCCTTTGGCTGATTTCATCTGCTAGTCAGTAGAGTCAATCAAATAACTATTCTGATTAATTATTATCAAATAATTAACATAGTCAGCTTCTTATATTAACTCTTGTAGAATTTAAGTTCTAATTCAGTAACTATTCTGTTTTACTGGAATATAGAGGAGATTTGCACTTTGGTCATTGCTGAGGTATTTGCAGAAGACTCTGGGTGCTTCACATGTACTGCAAGCAACAAATACGGCACAGTGTCAAGCATTGCACAGCTAGATGTGAGAGGTAAGGGCTCTAAATGCCAGAGAGGTTTAGACTATGACCTCAGATATGAGTATGGAGAGTTTGCATTACCCTTCCTTTCTGCCTTTCATATAAAGCTAGCTTGTCTCTCCTAAAAAGATTTGAATTATCAAGGAAAATGTTCTTGAACAATACCCAATTTTCAATAGCCTTTTCTTATTGCACTTACAGCCACCACCAGCAGCCCAGCTATACCTCCTGTCATCTGTTATAACCCCTAAGAAAACATCTCCTTGGTTTTACATAAACCTTTAAAATGCTTCCCCAAATAGTACATAGCTTTTTAGTTTAGTTTTTTTTCCTGCATTCTGTCCATTCTCTAATGTCCCAGATTATGTTCTGTTTTTCACAAGCATTTTCCCATTATTGTACTCACTCGGTTTGAGTATTTTCCCATTTGTACACATGCCGCGACTCAGGATTACAACCCTATCTGTCCTTTTGGGGAAGACTAACAGCCAGGTCCTGTGATTGTCCTTTCAGGAAATGAAGACTTTAGCAACAACGGGTCTCTACACTCCGCCAACTCCACCACAAACCTGGCTGTCATACAGCCATCCCCACCCAATCCGGAGCCCCCTTCTGTGGAACAGCCCCCCAAACCCAAACTCGAAGGAGTTCTGGTGAACCACAATGAGCCCCGGTCCAGCTCGAGGATCGGGCTTCGTGTGCACTTTAAACTGCCTGAAGATGACAAAAGAAGCGAAGCATCCTCTGAGGGTGCCGTGGCGGCCGCCAACCACACCAGGCCTGATACTTTCCCAGAAAGGCTCAATGGACAGACAGCAAAAATCCCTGAGCCTTCCTCACCCATCAAAGAGCCCCCTCCAGTACTGGCCAAACCCAAACTGTAAGTAAAAATTAGAATAGACAACCAAGAGTGCTGTGAGCTTCTCTTGAGTCTGCCCTTCTTAAAAATGATGGCACTGAAAAAGGAAGCTTACCAAATGAGAAAATACACGTTAAGTGTTTTGTTTTTTTTTGTTTTTTTTTTCTTTCCCTTTTTTTTTTTAATTTTTTTTTATTTGTAAAATGATATATAAATACATATGCATATATGTGCATTTGTTTACATAAATGTTACACGTTAAGTGTTTTGCAAGCACACCTACTTACATAATTGTAAGTATAATCTATTACCCAAGCAATGTTACACCTAAGCTAGCTCAGAAAGACGTTTGTCTAACATTAGAGGCCTCCAGGTAGACCACTTCTACCCTCTTCTTACGAAGCCCTTTATTGAGTCTAATAATCCTTAGAGTCTGTAATTTCATCCTTAAATTTCTCATTTCTGCTTCAACTTAAGCTTTTGTAGTCAATATGAAAAAGCTTTTTAGTATTTTTTAATATCTATTCATTATCACTGGATATGCCGTAGTAACAACAGGTTTCATATAACTATAATAGGATAAAAGGAAGAGGAGGAGTTGTGATTTTCAAACTCACCTTGGAAGCCTGATATGTTGTCACCCTAACACTCTGGGGAGCCTCTTTCAGAGCCATACTGCAATGTTTAATGTTCATCCATAACAAAGCAAATTCTTTCTAAGTTATATAATGACACCTCTAAAAATCCAATCCTTAGCACTATGTGATTCTTTAGTATTTTTTTGCTTGCATTAAGTTTTCTCTTAATTTTGTGTATATGTTTGTATTAGTGTAGGTATAAATATATTAATACATCCATGTGTGGGCACGTGAATGCGCACATGCACACACACAGGGATAAGTAAACAATCTGAGACATGGATTGCGGGCATGCTACGGGATGAGTCGCACATGTGGGGCCCCAGATTAGGCCTTTTAAGACCTTTCCTCCTCCCCTTTCCTAATGTTGGGGAGGGGCTCCAGCTGTTTGCTGTTCTGACTGGTTGCTCCACCTGTTAGCTCTCAGGAGGCCAATAGGGAGGCCTGTTGTTTGGAGGTATCTGGGGCCTCCCCTTAATCCTAGAAAGAGTTCCAAATGAGACCTTGTGGCCAGGTCTTTTTTTTTTATTTTTGAGGTACCGGGCACCGGGGATTGAATCTGGGACCTCGTATGTGGGAAGCTGGAGCTCAACCACTGAAACACATTAGCTTCCCTGAGTTGGTTTTTTCATTTGTTTTGCTTGTTTTTCTTTTTTTTTTTTTTCAGGAGGCACCAGGAACCAAATCCAGGACCCTTCCATGTGGGAAGTGGGAGCTCAACTGTTTGAGCCATATCCGCTCCCATCTTTTCATTTTTAATAGATCTCATGTTCAGCAGATCACCATCTATGTTCCATAAGCAATATATAATTCCAACGAACATAAAACCTCAAAGGCCTTGGAGCACTGTGGTGCCACGTCTGGTTCTCCTTCCTACGGGCATTCATTCAACAGTACAGTCACCTGAACACAAAACTTTGGCAACCCTGATGACTTTATGCATATATGATTTTTTTTTTTAGGAGGTACCAGGTATTGAACCTGGCATCTGGTACCTGGGAAGCAGGCACTCAACCACTGAGCTACATCCGCTCCCCCATATAAGATTTTAAAACATTTTCATTCCCTTTTCTTTCTTAAAAAATAATTACCTGTGCCTGTGAAGAGAAACTAAGTACAGAAATCACTGTGGGACTTAGGGCAAATCATGTAATGCAGGTTCCTATAAATGGAGAAACTGCTCCCAGTTTGATCGTTTTTCTCCTTTTAGGAACAAGAAAGTCTAGGACAATTTTTATAATTAGGATGGCCATTTAATTTATCAAACTGGGACATTTTTGAAAGTGAAAGGGCACACTATAAATAATTATGCCGGGAAAACAGGCATAAACTGGGAGTGTCTTGGCTGATTTGGGACATACAGTCTTCTTATCTATAAAGCTTTGTTGCCAGGAGAAGATGAGAAGTACTAAGACACTCCCAACTTCTTTCTTAAAGTTTGCTCTCAAACCAGGCAGCGTGAAAAAAGCAACATGTTCTCTTGGAGAATTCGGCCCCATTCAGTAACTCACATCATCTTCTGTTGCTGAGGTACTGTCTGCTGGTTGCCAGAACTCTGTGCACTGCCAACAACAGGAACCTCATTTCTATCTCTTTTTTTCTAATTTATAAACATTCTTAACTTGGGCTGCAAATTGCCCAGCACCAGGGGGGCACAACACAAAGACTACGATACAAATGATACTGCTCTGGAGTTGTACATTATGGTGGCCCATAAAAGCAATGGAATCAGCCCTATTTCAGAAAATTTGGCAGAGGAGAAAACAAAAACAACCGTAGTTCCTCCCCTCTAACTTTTGTTACACTAGTTATCATACCAGTGTTACCATACTAGTGAATTTCATTCCAGTATTTTTTAGCTATATATTCAATATTTTTATTCTATAATGATAACTTAGGGCTGTGGTAAGAGGGTATGTCAGTGCTTTTCCAGTCATTTATTTCATTTCTAAATAGCTGGATTCATTTTTTTATAGTCCATAGGGTACATTGATTGTATTTTTTTAAACAAATGAATTTTATTGATACATACTAATAAAGCACACAATTTATGCAAAGTGTACAATCAGTCGTATTTGGTATAATCACATAGCTGTGTGTTCATCACTTCAATCATTATTAATTATTAAAGCATTTTCATTATTTCAATAATAATAATAAACAAAAAACAGACAAATAAGAAAATTCCTCACCTCTCTATTTCTCTGTCTTCCCTCCTGTACAAAGCTGCTATTTCTAGCTATTCTTGCACAATTATTTATTTGTTTATTAAGCAGTTTTATTGAGATATATTCACATCCCGTATTATCTATCCAAAGTGTATAATCAATGGCTTTTAGTATATTCACAATGTTGTACATTCATCACCACAAAAAATTCTAGAACAATTTCATTACTCCAAAAAGAAAGACTCCACACCCCTTAGCATTAATGCCTTCCTCAGTCCTACATAACCACTAATCTAATTTCATCTTTATAAACTGATTTATATTTACAGTTTATCAATTATTTTTAATAGTTTTACAAGTAATTACAACTATTTTTCTGGCCCTTCTTCACATCTTCAGAGCTCTGGTGCTCTGAAGAAATATGATAGTGATTATTAAAGGACTGGGTTTCCCATTTTACCTTGCCCACTACTCTTTTAGACCTGAACCTCTCATTTTCAGGTCTAGTCTTATGGACCCTCTTGATGATGAGTGGCATGTTTCATGATAGAGCACTGAAGTAAAGGCTCTAGATACTATATATCATATATCAAAAAGCGATTCCATTCATGTATCAGGGCTATTAATAGTTATAAAAATATGATTATACCTTCTAAATATCATTAAAATGGGCTTCAGGAAATGCTGTTGGATTCTCCATGTTACCAAATCCAGCAGGTTCTTCTCTCTCTCTCAGCAGGAGCATTTGACCCAGTTACTCATTCCCTCCTTCTTGAAACACATTTTTCTCTTGGCTTCACTTTCCTGGCTACTCCTCAGTCTCCTTGCTGGTTTCAGCTCCTTTACTCAATTAACCCTAGGGCACAGTCCTGATCTCTCTTCTCTGTCTACATTCTCTCCCGAGGTGATCTCATCCAGTCCCACAGCTTTACATGCCTTCTATCTACTGATGACTCTCACATTCCCATCTTCTAAGCTCCCTAGTGGTAGAGTCAATAGTCTACTTGACATCTTCATTTGGATGTCTCACAGACATTTCAACTTAGCTTGTCCAAAAAGAACTCTTGGTCATCCTCTCCAAAACTGTTTTTCTTCCACTCTTCTCTATCTCATAATTGGTATCCTCCTAAACCAAGTTGCTCAAGTCAAATTTCCAGTCCTCTTTCTTGATTCCTCCTTTTTCTTTCTCACCTATATCCAATCCATCATCACATCTTTTGGCTTGCTTCTAAAAAATATCTTGAACCTGTCCACTTCTCTCCATCTCCACTTCCACTATCCTGGTCCAGTCTACCATCATTTCTTACTTGGACCAATGTGCTAACATTCTAATTGGTCTCTCCATTTTCACTTTTGACATACTATTTAGTCCATTCTCCAACAGCCACCACAGTAATATATTTAAAATACAAATTTGATTACTTCACTGCCCTCCTTAAAATCCCCAAACTGCTTCCCATCAACTTAGAATAATATTTGAACTTTTATCATGACCTACAAGACTCTTCAGGATTTGCCCCACCCAATAACCTACCAGGAAAAATATTTGCAACATGTACTACCAAAAGTTTGTATCCTTACTATATAAAGACAATTTACATATCAATAACAAGGTAAACATTCCAGTAGAGGAAAAATGGGCAAGTTATATACATATGCAATTCACAAATAAACTATGAATGACTAATATGCATAAGATATATTCAATATCACTAGCAATAATCAAAGATATACAATAATGAGATATTTTTGTCACTAAATTTAGTGGCACTATATTAAAGAGATAAATAATAACACTAGGATATGAAGAAACAGGAATTCTTCACCCTGATTGTGGGAGTATATACTCGTACAACCTTTCTGAAAGGCAATTTGGCTAAATATATAACACAGGTTAATATATATCTTAAACCCATTACTTACACTTATATATGTTTTCTTTAGGAAAAATAGACAAGAACATAAATATGTGTTTGCCAAAAGACTACTTATTGCAACATTGTTTATAACAGAGGAAAAATTAGGACTAAACTAATTGTTTCACAATAAGGTATTGCTATATTACAGTCATAAAATGGAATACTAAATGGCCATTAAAAATAATATAGACTTATTAACTTAGAAAAGTGTCCACCATATATTGTTAAGTGAAAAATTATGGTTATAAAGCCATATATAGAAAGGGATTCCATTTTTAAGGGAATAATATATCTAAGTACACACACATATTGTATGTGTGTATATATACGAAAAAGGTCTGGAAAAATTAGCATCAAAATGTTAGCAGTAGTTACTTCAGGGAGGTGGTACTAAAGGTAATATTTATTCTTCTCTTCATACTTTCCTACATTTAAAAAAATTATTGAAATAGCATTACTTTCATAACCAGACCTAAAACATATGTGTGTGTACATATATATATATATATTTATATATATATATATATATATACATATTTTTAAATACTTTCATTTAAAAAGAGGTCCAAAGAAGAGGCTGCATTAGACTGACTTTTAAAAGCATTGCTTAAGAGCTATGGATTTGCTTACTATTTTTAATTCTATACCACAGGAAGTCCAGTATTCCTTTTTCCAACTTACTAGCAATAAAACAGACTTAGAAAAGATGAAGAGACAAGCAAATAACTCACCAGTGATTAACTGATTTGCTGACACTCTGATTGTGTGTTCTTCATCAGCATAGAGTTATAAACAGCCTGTCAGTACGTTTCTGAAGGGTGCCACCTATAGTGACAGATTTCCCTCCTCTCTCCCACTCTTGTTTTGTGTGCAGTGATTCCAGTCAGTTACAGCAGCTTCACAACCAAGTCTTACTGGAACAACAGCAGTTGCAAAACCCATCTCCTTCATCTCCTAAGGAGTTTCCTTTCAACATGAGTATTTTGAACTCCACTGCTCCCCTGGCAGTGACAATGTCCAGCAAGCAGGTGAAGGTACCTCCATCGCAGACCTTCAGCTTGGCCCGGCCAAAGCATTTCTTCCCTTCCACGAGCACCACCATGGCCACAATGTCCCCATCCAGTTCACCAGTGTTCACTTTGAGCAGCACACCTCAAGCCATTCAGAGGACAGTGAGCAAAGAAAGCCTCTTAGTTTCTCATCACTCCATGCAAACCAAATCTCCAGGAGGGATTTCCACCCAAAACGAACCACCCTTTCCCGGTCCAACAGAGCCAGCACAACCTCCACTCGCATTTTCTATCTCCAGTGGAAACCAGTTCCAGCCTCACTGCGTGTCCCCAACTCCTGTCTCTCCCACCAGCCGGATTCAAAACCCAGTGGCTTTTCTCAGCTCTGTTCTGCCTTCTCTCCCTGCCATCCCACCCACCAATGCCATGGGGCTGCCCAGAAGCGCACCTTCTGTGTAAGTGTCACTGAGGGTTTTTTTTGTGTTTTCTTTTTTTATTTAAGAGATCCAGGTTGAGAGGGGACATATGCATAGAATAGCTGGGTCTAGAACAGGACTCTCATTTAACGGATTCCTAGATAATCCTATCTCCTAGATGCAAAACAGATATTGAACATCTTAAGACAAAGGGCATGGCCACTTTAAATTACTGAATGAATATAGGTCTGCTATAAACACCTCTAAAAACACAGGTTCGCTGTACAGTGCTCAACTTTTGCACACAGATGCCCTCAATAAGTGCCTGACAAATCCGGGTATCGGGTTGCCATTTCAACCACTGTGATTTCTAAGCCTATGCAGGCTGGCCAGTGCTTTTCATGGGTGTTATCAGGCATGCATTTCTTTTATAGGCCATCCCAGGGACTAATGAAGAAAAATAAAAAGTCTCCTCAGCTGAAGAATGATGATTATATTCGTGAAACTAAAAATGCAGTGATTCTAGACTTGGGGAAAAAAATGAATTTCAGTGATGTCAAACCAAACCAGCAGGTAAGATTGTTAGATTAAGATGGTTTGTCAGCAATGTATTTTAAGGAGTATAATTGGGCTTAATTCTGCCCTTGGATACTTAGGTCATCTGGCCTCAGTGAGTTTTACACTGCACCTTAGAGAACAGACTAACCAAGGGTCATGTAGGAAACTCGTCCAAGCCAATCTGCAGTTCTTGACTACTTGAAGAGTTAATTCAGGTAGTTACTAACACACATTTGAGGTAAATACCTCGAATAGAATATAGCAAAGGAGAAAGACTAGATAGTCTGTTTTCCCAGACTATCTCAGCAAGCCTACACTCAGTTTTGGTAAACTATCATATCTTTGAGATATTGTGATACTGAGCTTTGATACAATCTAGACATTTGAGGCACTCGGGATTCTAAGCTGTCCCTCATCTAACATCCTTCAATCTAATGTGCCTGGAGGTGTGTTCACTGGTTCTTCCCAATCTCTATGTCATGCTGAATCATGTGAAATAGCCGTTAAGAAACACCCCATGGTTCAATCTGAACAACTGCTTGCTTTCTAGTAAGTGCACTGAAGTGAAGGAGAAAGGGGAAAGCCACACCACAGACATCATTCAAACCAAAGAGAGACTATTTTCTTCTTTAACCCATTTATTTTTGCTTTTGATAAGGTGGTTGCTTTTTGAATGTGGATTTACATGTTAGTAAGCTAACTCTTGGTTTATTTCCAGAGTTGGGAGCTGAAAAATCTGTTCTGAAATCTGACACAAAGTTTTAGTCAAAACAAAATATTGTGGGATTTATGACATAAGTTACTGCTGGAAACAAGATTCTAGATGTCCCTAACCATATCCTATTTTCCTTAGTGTTTCTGTCTTACTTCCAGTTCAACCAAGGATGGATATACAGTATTTTGCAATTGTGTGATATGTTGGACAACTTTACTGAGCACATTCTTTTAAAATGTGCTGCATAAAGTCTTTTAGAAATGAATTTTAAATTACTGAATTGAAGTAGAATATTCAAACTTGCCACAACTGAGTATGCTTTTTCATACATTATTTCATCAAATTATATATATATATATATATTTCTGGGAGCCAAATACCAAGGCAGATGTTCTTCTCTATAGTGAACCTATACAGCTGTTCTTTATAGTTAGTGAAACTGAGGCACAGTCGTCAAACCGTTAGTGGTGGACTAGAACGTGAGCCCTGGTCTCTGGGACACTTTCACATTTTCCCTGAAACTCTGCAGCCTTTTGGGGTTTTAGAACAACAGTTACCTTCAAGCCCTGTAAATGTTGTTCTAACACAGATTTGTTTTCCTGTAATACTGTCATCACCTTTGTGGTTGTTAATCCTTCTAAGTGCCATTGAAATCAGAGCTGTGTTTGGCCTGTGTCTTTTACAATGCAGAGGGGAAACAACTAGAACCCTATAAAAATGACACAGGTCAGCACATAAGCTGTTTAACTTTACTTTTATAATTACTCTGTAGTCAATCCAGGCTTATTTACTGCCCAACCTAGGACAAAGTAGAGGTTTTTCTTTTAGTTGGTGTACATGTAAATAGGAACTTCCATGACTTGAGAACCATAATCCCTAATGAATCTCTCTCATAAGCTAAACCTCCATCATAAGCTGACTTCAGGGCTAATAGCTGAAAGTGGAAGCAGTCTCAAAAAGCATCTCAACCCTCTCCATCTGAATATTTGTGGTCAGTCTTCAGAGAATAACTATGGTGGGTTAATCACAGAATTGGTCTTAGAGTGGGTTTTATGCCATGGATAATGGAAGCCAAGCCACATAAATGAAATTCAGGTAATGAAGGAGCTGTCTGAAATGGAATTCTTGCATTAGGTTGATAGATGTTGATTCTGAGGAAATTTTGAGAAATGAAAATGATGACTATATATTGTTTTGTCCATTGCTGCCTTGGGAAATGATAGCAAAAATGTCACAAAGAACTGTCTAAAATATATTTTGGCCAGTTGGTGAGGTAAGAAGAAATTTGTCTAGAAAGGTATAAATGGAGAACAATCATAAAGAAACATTTGTGTATTGCTACCCTTCCACACCAGCAGTCTGGAGACATAGGAATCCACTTCCATATTAGCCTAAATATGTGTGGTTGTTGGAACCAAATAATTCGTTCTGAAGAGTATGCATTTCTTTAGTCTTAAAATTTGTTTTGAAAGCTTTTAGGTCAAGAATGCTGGACTCTGCCGATCTGTAGGAACTTCCTCTAGATGTGCCCCAGAAATCAAATGTCAAATTGTGGCCAAAAGAGGGATTAGTCTATGATGTCCACTGAAGTCAGTACTTATTAGATACATAGTAAAAGAAGACATCCTCTGTGTATGTTAACCACCAAGTAGGTCTATCAATCTTTTATCTGCTGTCTCCAAACTCCGGCTCTTCCTAGAATGAAAAGGAGAACACTGTCCCTAACACATAAGACCTTCTTTTATGAAAATCATACCCAGAGTCATTGGGAACACTTTGAGAGCCTCTTCCAGCTGATTTGTTCCTATCTGATGATTGCCCCTGAAGACAGCTTCAGAACACAGAATGAAGGAGCCAGCAGTGAGCTCAGGACAGGGATGTGAGGATGGTGCCCCGTTTTGGAAATCCAGATCCTTGGCAATGCCATATCTGATTGGCATGTGTCATTATACTGTGGTTCTCAGCAGAAGGAAAACATTCTCTACTACCCTGCCAATCTGCAGGAACTTTCTGCAGATGCACCCCAGAAATCAAATGTCAAATTGTTGGCCTAAAGAGGAATTGTCTTTTTAAAAGGGGGTGGGGGTTATCTTTTCAAGTGGCATATTTTTTCTAAAATAGAGCTTTTTAGCTTTTCATTTTCTTACATAGAGGAACTGCAACTCTACACAGTTCATTTTCACTTAAGTTCTTTAATTTGAACCTGGAAATGATGGATCATATGTCATTGATTTGATTTCCATACAGGTCGGTTTTACACAGAAAAATATTATCTCCTTTGATCACAGATTTCACCTATGAGCAGTTGACCAAGAAACTCTTGTTTTTATTCACAAAAGGAAACTCTTGTTTTTAATTCACCAGGCAAAGGAAAACAGAGAACACAACATAAGTCCAGGGCACAAAGTACACATCCACCAACAGTGGCTCAGTAGAGCAACCTTTATGCTGAGTGGTGCAGGAAAAACATTTACATTTAACTTAAACACGTTGCTTCTGTTTTAAAATTTCCTCCTGAAATCTGAGTCCCATCAATCATAACTTGAAATGATAACAACCTTGGTTTATGTGGAATAGGGGTTGTGTCCTTGGGATAAACCAATACTGAGTTGTAAAGCCCGACTAAAAAAACTCAGTTTCTGCTCTGAGGAAGGTGTGCTAACATCTCAGATGTAAAACTTCAGTGCTTCAGTAACAGGCCACATACCCATTTTTATCTTACACTTGCATATTTTCTTGTTCCTAATGCTCAACTTCCCAACTATTTTATAGAGTCTTTCATGAAAACTCCTTGGCCTACAGTACTCATAAATTATATAACTCGTACATTAAACAATCATGTCTCAAAAAGCTATTTTAGTTCTGTCTCCCATTATCCCTTTACATTTACTAAATAGGGAAGATTCTTCTTCTGTTCATGGATGAAAGGCAAGGCAATTTCAAAACTTTTTTTGGCCCTTTTAGTTAATATAATGTTCTGTGGTTACTTTGTTGCAAAATATAATCTCGATTCAGTAATATAAGATTTCTGGTCCTGTGTAGTAACCAACACAAATATCCTCATTCAAAAATAAGATACAACACACACACACACACACACACACACACACACTCATCCCCACTCCACACCCCAGGGACTGTTGCAAATGGCAACCCTAAAGACAGGAAGGGAAGAGTGGTCAGTTTCTCTCTTTTGTGCTCCCTCTTTCCCCACTTCATTAACTGCTGTTCCTGACCCCTCCCCTTCCAGACCCTGGATGGACTGAGATGGCCCCTCACTGGCTTTGTCTCCTATGTGGCCCACATGCGGACCATGGTAACTACTCGCTCAGCCTTTGCCTTAAACCATTGTAGGAATGCACACAGCCTTCAGCTTGTCCAACAAAAAGCCAACCTGCTCTTCACTTTTTCAATTTCTCGGGCAGAAGTCAGACACCAATTCACTGTGTCCTCCTAACTGTGGAAGATACAGCAAGTTCTCCAAGTGGTTCCATTTAATCCCTCTCACTAGAGTTGAGGTGAAAGACAGGTACTTGTCCCCTACCCGCTGGCTGGGGGTGAAAGTAAGAGACTCATAGACATTAACCCTTATCTCCAAAAGCCCTCTTGCTCCCTCCTGACTCTTCTGTAGCTCTGATGAAGTGAAGGATTTAAATCATCCAGCCTGTCCTTAAGCATGTGCTTTGGAATTTCTGCAGTGTCTGCAACTCAGTATTTTCTGATTTCTAGCCCATCTTGGCGCCTCAGTAGAAACTTCCAATTAAGATCTGGTTATAATTGTATCCTCACTACCTAATTAGAAATAGTATATTTAAAATAACTCATTGAATGTTCTTTCTTCATCACCTCACAATCTGTAGTGCTGATAAGATCATAGATATATAACCAAGATATGTGTATGTTTATAGTAAAAGAAAATGCACATATTTTCATCATATTGCTTCTGTAGTTCCTTGGTTAAATCAGTTCAAGCATTTATAAATTCTTTAAAACACAGCCCTGATTTAAAATCAGATTCCTAAAATTAGTTGTCTGGAATCCACAGAGACAATGTGGTATTTATATTCTCAGGCAGACACTTAAAGGCTATATATATATAACCCACTGTGTCCCTGAAGTATAGGTATAATCATAACTTACCACCAGGTGAAATAATGTTTCATTGGAAAAATTAGCCTGTAACTTCAATATAGACTTCCAGGAATACATCTCCCACTTTAATAACCCTGACAATGTAATTGGCCAGGAACTTGCCAGCCCTCACTGGTCAGACAATAGGATGTGACTCAAGCTGCAGAGAAGATTTTTTAGTACAGTGCAAGGATTCCATTAGAATAGGTTCCAGAGGCATGGAATGGATTGGGAAATGGGGGACTTAAATGCAACAAGATGAGAAGCCAAGAATGCTAAGACCTCCTGCCTCTTGAAACCTCCCCAGAAATATTTCTCCACTCTGGGCTGGCTCCTTGGCTACCCACCTTATTTTATTCTTCAGGCCTTAGGAACAGGTATTTCTGCTTCTCTTTATCCTTCAAGTACCTTTTTTTTCCTCGTGATTTGGATCCAGATATGTAATATCCTGATCTGAAGCAACCAAAGCCTTTGTAAACTGAAACAGACAATTGAGAGTAAAGAGAGTCTTCTATCCCATCCCCATATCTCCTTTTCTTCATGTTGTCCCAAGAGGAATAAAGGTCATTCATAGAGGGCTAGTAAAAGGATTAGCTATATGAAGGACCCAAGTCAGATTTATCTGTAGTTCAGAGAAAACCAGACTCAAAAAGTTGGCTGTTTGGGACATTTCTTCAAAGAAGTGAAGCAAGTGCTGTGATGTGAGATAGGAGCAAACAGAGGAAACAGGAGTAGAATGAGGTGGGCTGCAGACAAGAAGAGGGCTGGGGCTGCGAAAACCACTGCAGCCCCTGTGGTAGGGAGGGAATGGGTTGGGAAACGAAGCCTTGGCAAGTTCCCTTCTTGCCCTCAATCCCTGTGTCCTTGTCCTACTCGAGCCAGCCCCACATGGGGCCTGGGAGTGTCCTGAGAAGTGGGGATTGGCTATGGGAGGTGGAAGACCGGGATCTGTACCCTTGAGGGAGGAAAAAGGGAAATCCCTGCTGGGTGAAAAGAGAGCTACTGAGGCCACCTCGCTCTCCATTCCAGCTAACCATTCACACGATAGATGTTAAGTTGGCCATGATCAAAATTGGAACCTCTGTTTGCTTTAACCTTTGTTTCTGAAATATTAACAGAAAACTATGAGAAGCATGGACTCTTTAATTAAGCTCTGTACTAGGTTTTAGGAAAAGAGAATTTTTTTTTTTTCCTGGTTCGACCACAACAAATTCCCAACTAGTTCCCTGGTGAGCCTCCAAGGTGGGTCCTGTGCATAAGCCCTCACCACCACTAACCCTCCTGATATAGGCTCAGTCAGCACCCGTGGGGCCTCTTTTCCCCAGCAAAGCCCCATGCCCTTTCTCCACCAATGATCATACAGCTTCAGAGAAAAGAAAACAGCCACCTTCACAAAAAGTATGGGCACTCCCGAACTCTAGGATCTCTGTGTGTGATGAGAACTACTATTTTTTTTAACATAATTTAAAAAATAATAAAGCTACTATTTAGCACTTACCTCACATGGTAAAAGAATAAAATGACTCCTTGGTTTTACTCTTAAACCTCCCAGAAAATAAACAAAAACCCCAGATTTTTAAAAGGGAAAATAATATCAATTTTGAAGTATGGTTACAATTCAACAAAGGAGAAAAATATATCCCTGGTATGATTTTAAGCTGGCCGGATGAGGAAATATTTCAAATTTGTGGGATTATTTAATGTATTTATGAAAATACAGTCATTATGAAATATTAGGTTGAATCATATGAAATTGTTGATATTCTACATTTTGACTTACAAAAATGGTAATTTCATGTAGTTCAAACTAATAGCTGGATAGTTAGAAGCGCTAGTTATTAACTTCTTTAAAACTTATAATGTAAGAGATGTTCTTAATAATTTTAAACTAAATTAGATTTCAGATTTCATGACATTATGAGAGGTGAACAATTCTTTAACTAATTTGAATTATCTCATTAAAAATTAATAAGCTCCACTGGAGATTAATTTTTCTTTACATCCTGAAAGAGCTGTGGATTTACTTTGTTTACCAAGCATGAACTGTGGGCTGGAGAGGCAGATTTAAAATTGATTTGAAGAAATTATAACCAAGAAACACTTGGTTTCTGTGTTTCCATTCTACTCCAATTTTGTGGATAATATGTATAAGACATGAATAATATGATTTCATAGCTTGAGAACACATCTTATGAGTCCTGAACACAATTACTCTGCTTATGACTAGGGGCAGATGTGTATCAGCCATACTTCTGCATTCCTTTTCAGGAGCATCCCAGTACCATCTCCAGGGAACTCACCTAAATCATAAAATTATGGTTAACTAGAGTCACAAGTTTAATCAAGGTCTCACCCTGTCCCCCAGCACGTGGCTCCAGATTCCTCAGAGCAGTAGCATTGGAACAAGGGCTTGTCCCCATTTCCTTCATGTATTCACTCATTCTTCAGATATTTTCTTAGAACTGGCCATGGCATAAGTACTATTCCTGGCATTGTTGATAAAGTAGAAAGCAAGACCAACAAGGTCCCTGCTTTTGTGGAGCTGACATTCTATGCTTTGGGATATTCAATCAATAAACAAACAAACAAGAAAAATATTAGACAGCTACCAACGCTGTGTAGAGAATTCAAATGGAAAATTACTTTAGATCAATTAGGCTGGGAGGACTGCTTTGGGGAGGTGACATTTAAACTGAGATTTGAAGTAACAAGAAGGAGCCAGCTATGTGAAACAGTCCAGGCTGGTATGACGGTCTTATGGCTAGAACTGGCTCAGTGTGATCAAGAAACAAAAAGAAGGACACACTGTGGCTGGAGCATAGACATTGATGAAGTCCAAGAATCTGGCAAAAGCACAATTATGCAGGGCTTTGTCAGTCAGGGTAAAGAATCGTGTTTTCTTCTGTGTTCATTGGGAAGCCATTACAATTACAGGAGAATAATTCTTGAAAGATATTTTATGGTTACAGAGTAAAGAATTGATATCAGGGAAATAGTCTAAGAAGCTTTTATTGCAGTTTGGGTGAAAATGATGCTGATTTGAACTAAGGTGACGGTGGCAGAGATAAAGTTGATGAGTTTGGGGTATATTTTGAGGGTAAAGTTGACAGCATTTGCTGATAGATAGGATGTGTCAAGAGAGGGAGTGAGAGAAGTACAGGATAATTCCTAGATTTAAGGCTTAATTTAGAGCAAAGTGTGGTCCAAGGACCTGTGCCTATCTCTTTGCTTTGAGATAGAGAGTAACCATTAAGAAATTTTTATTGCAATTTCATGGAGAAACTTTATGTCTGTTGAATATAATAATTTTAAAGGGGGGGCTTATATTTTGTATCTATTTTTTATTTCATTTTTCCAGTAATTCATTTTTTTAATTTTACAAAAGTACCAATAGGAAATATTTTTAAACCTAGTTTTTCACCATAGATAATATGAGAAACACTGACTTAACCGAGTGGATGAATAGCAGTGCCATTTCCTGAGATGGAGAAGAGCAGGGTAGGAGCAGCTTTGGGGACAGAAACCAAGCGTGTGTTTTGATTAGCTTGAGATGTCCACTAGGCACCAGTGCCCTGAGGTGTAATGGATCATTGGGTGTCTGACTCTACACTTGGGAAAGAACAGGCTAGAAGATATGAGTTTGGGAGTCAACAACATACAGAAAGTATTTGAAGCTGTGAGAGTTGCTGAGATCACCTAAATCAGAAGAGTAGGAGCCAGCAAAGGAGTAGCTAGTGAAGTAGAAGGAAAACTCGTGTAGAATCATGAAAAACAACAAAAGAAAATGTTTCAAAAAGGAGAAAACAGTCAGTGTCTAATGCTGCTGAGAGGTCAAGTAAGGTAAGAACAGATAAGTGACAACTGGATTTGGCAAATTTGGAGACCTCTGACAGTAATCTCAGTGGAACAATAAGAACAAAAGCTGAATAAGAGTAGGTTAGTGAAAGGATAGGATATGCGGTAATGATTCCATAACATTAGAAAATTATTTCTAATGGTTTTGTTAAGAGGGGAGCAGAGAGATGCAGGAAGATGGATGTGGAGTCAATGGAGATTTATTTAAGACAAGTTATCCTCAAGTGTGCTGATTAGAATGTCCACTAGAGACAGGAAGTTGATGATGCAGATATACACAAAAATGCAGTTTAGAATAGATTTGCCCGGGAAGTAAATATGGCTCAAGCAGTTAGGTGCCCGCCTACCACACAGGAGATCCCAGGTTCGGTTCCTGGTGCCTCCTAAAGAAGACGAGCAAGACAAAGAGCTGATGTGACGGGCTAGCACGGTGAGCTGATGCAATAAGATGACATGATGAACAGACGCAAGGAGGAAAACACAATGAGAGATACAACAAGCAGGGAGCAGAGGTGGCTCAAGTGATCAAGCAATTAGGTGCCTCCCTCCCACATGGGAGGTCCCAGGTTCGGGTTCCCGGTGCGTCCTAAAAAGAAGACGAGCACACAATGAACAGATAGAGCAGACAGCGAGCGCCAACAATGGGGGTGGGGTGGGATGGGAGAAA
>JAQZBX010017500.1:0-35506 GCA_029593785.1 Cabassous unicinctus | reverse complement strand
AGGGGTTCCCTTAGTTAAAAGGACTAGGGCCTGAATAGGCTGTGCAGGGACATACCGTCTGTTTGCCACTTGATTAATCTGTTGAGAAACCTTGTGCACAACTGCTTTTGCTTCTGGGGTGACTCTTATAATTTTAGTGGCTGCAGCGACTACGCTGCCTTTTGTTTCCAATAATTTAAAGAGAGGCTGTAGCTCTGCCGTGGTGATAGGGAGAGCGGATCTCATCCAATTAATTTGTCCACATAAGGTCTGCAGCTCCGTGAGGTTTATTTTATCTGGGCAGTGAATTTGGAGAGGAATCGGCTGTATGTGCTCATTTATTTTATAACCCAGAAATGTAAAGGGAGCATGCCATTGTATTTTAGTTGGATTTACTGTTAGTCCTATGCCTGCAAGGTTTTGAAGTAGCTCTTGAAAACCTTCCGATAGAGCATTGGGATTCTCATGAGCTAGGAGAATATCATCCATATAATGGATGACAAAAAATCTATGTTTAAGAGGTTGGATTGCAAAACTGACATAAATTTGGCAAATGGCTGGACTGTTTTTCATGCCTTGCGGCAGCACTTTCCACTGATAACGCTCATTGGCCCCTTGATTGTTAACCTGGGGAACTGAGAACGCAAACTTTTCCTTGTCCGAATCGTGTAGAGGAATGGAGAAAAAACAATCCTGAATGTCTAGTATAATAAGATAGTAGTCCATGGGTACTGCGGATGGATGAGGGAGACCTGGCTGAGGTGAGCCCATGGGCTTAATGTGAGCATTTATCGCTCTCAGGTCATGGAGAAAGCGAAAGGCATCTTTACCCTTCTTCTGAATTACAAAAACGGGGGAGTTCCAAGGGCTGTAACTTTTTTCAACGTGCCCGAGTCTTAACTGCTCTTTGACCAAGTCATGTAAGGCTGTTAATTTGTGGGACGGAAGGGGCCATTGCTCGACCCAAACGGGTTCCTCTGTGTCCCAAGTAAGAGGAATGGGCTTCGGTGGACTTAAGTGAGCAATGGCCTTTACACTTGGGGGGGATTGGGAGAGCAGGTGGTTAGACTACCAGTGGGACCGGAGGAGATGGTTACTCCCATCAACTCGAGAATATCGCGGCCCCACAGAATAGTGGTGAGATGAGGGAGGAAGAGAGGACGGAAAATGCCTGAACGACCGTCCTGATCTTCCCACGGAATCTGCTGGGCAGCCTGAAGGGAAGCTCCTTTGGCAGTGGCTCCATCAATTATCGGACCCGGTTGAGTGGGTGTAATATGAGCAAAGGACTCGGGGAAGCAAGTAACTTCTGCCCCAGTGTCCACGGTGCCTGAATACCAGGTGCCCAAGACCTTTAGAGTCAGAGTGAGCCCATTTTGGTAAATAGGGATAGACCAATTCACGGAAGAGGAAGCTTTGGCAGCCGATCCTGGGGGTGGATCCCCGTAGCCTCTTGTGTGCGGGGCTGAGGCTTGCCCCAGTTGGAGTTTAAAGGCTGGCCGTTAATGCCCATTTTGGATCGACAATCTCAAGCCCAATGATTCCCCTTCTTACACTTAGGGCACGGTGTGGCAGGCAGGCGAGGGCCCGGGGCTCTCCGAGCCGCAGATGGCCTCGAGGCGTCCCGGTCCCCCAAATGAGGACATTCTCGGGCAAAATGTCCTTTCTGGCCACAACGGAAACAGGGTCCTAGCGCCATGGCAAGAGCCGAGGCAAAACTGGTGGTAAGGGCATGAGTAGCCTGGTCAAGATCCTTACAAGCGAGGATCCAATCATAAATAGTGCCATCCCGCTTGGAGGCAATGGCCTGTTTACAGACTGTATTGGCTCCTTCAAGAATAAGCTCTCGGGCAAGAGCTGCCTGAGCCTGTTCATTGCTGACCTTACGGGCACAAGCTTCCTGGACTCTAGAAACAAAGGAGGGAAAGTCCTCATCCTTATTTTGCGTAAGCTTAGTAAAGGTGTCCGTTTTTATGGCGGAGCAATTGCCAAAGGCACGCATAGCGACGCTACGGAGCTGATCCCAGAAAAGGGCAGGAGCCTGAGCGTAGGATGCAGGATCAGCAAAATCTCCAGTGCCTGTAAAGGCGTCTAACGAGAAAGTAATTCCCTGCACCTGATTCGTTCTTTGCTGCTGTTCTGCCTGGTCTTGAAAGTGAGCGCGCCAATTAAGGTACTGGCCAGGAGTAAGAATGGCCCGCACCACACTCTGCCAATCATAGGGCAAATTGAGGTTGAGTGAGATATGTGTAAGGAGTTGTTGTGCAAAAGGACTCCCAAGACCATCCTCCTTAACCGCCTCGCGGAGGCGCTTGATCTCAGAAGGGTTATACGGATACCATAGGAGGGGGCGCTGAGGACTGAGAGCAAGGTTTATAGGGTATACAGAGGGAGAAGGACAAGAGCAATCAGAAGTGGAGGGAAACTCGAAAGATTGAGGAATATAGACAGAGGAGCCTAGACGGTGGGGAGAGTGTTGAGGGTACTGGGGAAAAGCAGTAGCGGCAGCGAGGGAAGCTGCAGTGTTGGAACTAGGGTCCCGGAGAACGGCGGCAGTGGAAGGTGCAGTGGGAGCGGCGGCAGCCGCGGGGGAAGGAACAAGGGGACTGAGAAGGCCAGGAAGAGTAAGGGGCGGCCAAGGAATAGGGGGGTCAGGGGGTTTAGGAGGTGGTGGCACAGCAGCAGGAGAGGAGGTGGCATAGGGAGGGGGAGGCTGCTTGCTAGCCTCAGGAAGAGGAAGTTCTGGATATACGGGGTCCCGCTTCTCAGGCGGAGAAGATGGCGGAAGGGAGCCATCTTGAGCCGGAGAAGCATGGTCATTAGAGAGAGGCTTTGGAGGCCCTGTAGAATCTTCTAGAAGGTTGTTAAGCTGAAGGACTAAGGAGGAGGAATCGTTACTGCCCTCCGGAGCGGAGGAGGGCTCAGAGAGAGAAACATCGAGAGGCTTAGCGCCAAGGAGACAAAAGCGGATAGTGATAAGCATGGGAATGAGACCAAGAGGAAAGCGTTTGTTCTCCTGCTCTATAGCAGTGGAGACGCGATCTATGAGCAGTCTGTAAGTATCTGGGTCCCAGAGGTTAGCGGTAGAGAGCCAGGGATTAAAGGGAAGGAGCAGGTCCCAGTAAGTCTGGAGTTGTTTAGCAGAGACCTTGCATTGGTGGCAAGCGAGAAGACTGGCGAGAGCTCTAACTTGGGGGGCTTGACAAGAAGAGAAGGAGGCCCCCATTGTTTAGGGACAAAAGGAAAATGAGAAAAATAAGGAGAGAGAGGAGGAGGATGCAGAAGACGATTGGCGGGATAATGGAGGTGGAGAGTTGTGGACAAAAATGATAGAAGAGGCCGAGAGAGAAGAGAAGGATGATCAGGAGAAGGGAAAAGGCAGGATACCAGGGGGCAAGGGCGCCAAGACCCATAGGAGCAAGGTGCCCAATCCAATAATAATCCTAGCACTTTATTTACAATGAACTAAATCTTATACCTCAGGAAAATCCAGCACAGTTTCAAACACTTTATTTACAATAAAACTGAAAACTTATATCTCCGGAGATCGTATTTACAGGAAGAGAAAGAGAGAAGAAAGAATGTCCGCCGAGCTGTGGAGCAAGGCGGAGTCCTTACCCATCCCGAAGAACCGCTGCGGCTTCTGCAGGCGATCACTGCCCCACGACACGCTGAGGGTAGGAGAGGAGACCCGGTGCTGATGGCCCGGTTGGGGTGTGAGGAGATCCGGGGCTGTCCACCGTGCCACGAGGCAAGGCGGATCCCCTACCAGATCCGAGGGGGTGAGCTGGTAGCTACGCGGAAATGCCCCACGCTGGGCGCCAGCTGAGGGGACGGATCCGGTGAGGGGCGATTGGGGAGGGGTAGGATCGGGGGCCTCTGCGGGGCCCCCAGTGGGGGGCGACGGGTGTGGAGGACGGACGCGGCGCAAGAGAGACGACCGTGGAGACAAGGCTGGTGGCTCAAGTCCGTTTTATTCAGGAAATGCAACACTATTTAAAGGGTAAGGGGGGAGGTGGCGGTCGCTGATTGGCGGCCGCAGGGGTGGCGGGAAGGTTGGGCGCCAACAGGGAGGAGGGTAGGGATTGGTGGGTTTAGGGATGAATAATGGTTGGGCATTGGTGGTTGCTGTTGCTAGGGAGGAGGGCAGAAAACTTCTGTGGAGAAGGTTAACTGTTCTTTGTTCTTGTTAAAGCCTTATCGGCCATGTTGAAAAGGGGGTTTGGAAGGAGGTGCTAGGGCTGACAAGGTGCCTGAAGACTTAAAGGGAGAGGAGCAGGAAAGATGTTTTTCCATATCCTACAACATTTCCTAATTTTTTGTCTTTGTCTTTTTTCTCTTAAATAATTCTTTTTTTTGTGGTTTATTAAAGAATCATTCTGTAGTTCTTTCTCTTTTTGTTAAATGTAATTCATTTTTTGGCTATTTGTCTTATTTTAGTTTCATCACTCTTATTTTCTTTACTTATTTAAGTTGAGCTCATGTTCTTTTTCTAGCACCTTTGGGCAACTATATAATTTATTTTTTGTTACCTGTTTAAGAATAAAGAAATTTATCGTTTTGTTTATGCATCTAAGAGCCACTTTACCTGTATCTTATATGTAGTGATATGCATTATTTATATTGTAATCCATTATATAAAGAGTCAAAAAGTCAAAATTTTATTTCCTTTTGACCAATGATAACTTAAAATTATGTTTATAGTATTTTTTATTTATATTTTTCTGGTTCAACAGTCTTTCAGTTTTTATATTGTGAATATTAATTTTAAATTAAATTACACTTTTGTCAGAAAATGTTGCTATTAAACTTTGGACATTTATTGAAATATATAGATTAATTGTAATCAATTTGTATAAATGAATCATAGATGCAGAGAAATTAAGGCTCAAATGTTGATATGGAATTTTAGCCTTCTCAATTATATTTTTCAGACATTAAAATTCTGAAATATGTTTAATTTTTTGAATAAATTACAGAGTAGATGAGTTATGTCTAAGCATTCCAGTGCATTTTACTTATTTATCCATTAAACACTTTATTGAATACATGCAATGTACCAGGCACTATTCAATAGCAAAAGAATAAAAGATTTTGTTTTCTTAGGGCTTGTATTATAGCCTTGAGAAACAGAAAAATAAACAGAAATAAGTGATATGCCATGTTAGAATGTGGAAAGTACTATTTTAAAAAAGAAATAAAATATAAGACCGGATAGTGGATATGTTCTCAAACAAGGGCATGAGTAAGCAAAAGAAATTAGTATGGTCAGGGCAAACCTCAATATAAAAGTCTGCATTTGATCAAAAGCTAGAAGAAGAGAAGAGTTAGTCATACTGGTACATAGGAAGAAGGTGTTCCAGACCAGTGCAGAGACCCTGTGCAGGGGCTGAACCATGCAGATGAAGAACTGTGAGGAGGTCTAACAAGAATGATATGGATCCCAAACAGTGGGGCTCCTGAGGGCTCCAGAGACACCCAGGTCCTATGGTCAGGGCAGGTAGCTCCCGAATTTGGTGCCTTGCCAATGGGCCTTACTTTGGAGATTGTGCTCCCGAGTGTGACAAAGTTGGACTCAGATATTACTTCTCTACACATGCCTCTTCTGTCTCTTTTATTTGAACTTATAGTTGGTGGTGGAGTTGGAAGTTGTACGTCCAAGAGACTTGAATATTTGAGCTATCCATGTGCCAGCTGGACCCTGAGCCTCAGCGGAGTTGTAATATCTACTCTCCAGTTCGGTGGACTCACCCAGGACAACTAAAAAGGAGGTGAGGATGGTCAACCACCATACCAAGGAACCAAAAAGTTTGCAACTGCAAGCAAGAGAGTCCCATCTATCAGCCAGATGGGATTGAAGTCCCCTTTCAATCAGAGGTGCAGTAGGCATCATCATCCCAGAATCCTCAGGATTGGGGGTAAAAATATGGACTAGAATAGACTTACTGGCATTCTGCTAGAGACTTATTGTGATTCTAGCAATGGAAGAAATTATAACATTGACAGTGACCACTGGAGGTGCTGAAGTCAGGGAGAGGGAAAAAGAGGTGTGTGGGGGCATTTTCAGGACTTGGAATTGACCTGAATGACATTTGCGATGACAGATGCAGGTCATTATATATCCTGCCATAACCTACAGAATTGAATGAGAGACAGTGTAAACTACAATGTAAATTATAATCCATGATTAATGGCAATGCTCCAAAATGTGTTCATCAATTGCAATGAATGTACCACACTAATGAAAGAAATTGTTAATGTGGGGAAAAGTGGAGGGTCTGGCAAGTGGGGCATATGGGAATTCCTTATATTTTTTTTTATGTAACATTTTATGTAATCTAAGTATCTTTTAAAAATAAATAAAAATATATTTTTAAAAAGGATGACATGGAGTGATATACTCTTTTGCATGGGAGAGGGGGAATAAATGATGAAGTACATATGTGTCGATAGTGATAAGTGCTATGGAGAAAAACTTAGTTGAGGGGTACATGGGAGACAGTTGGACTTGTTCTCAAAAATACTTTTCAGAGAACCTTCAATGATAAGGTCACATTTAAGCAACCTGAGAAAAGTAGATTGGCATAAAAATACCTGGAGGAAATAATGCTGAGGTAAATGGAATGATAAAAACAATGTTCTGTAAAATTGGTTACTTTGTATCCTTTTATCAAAATGATCTGCTTTTCTGTGTCATCTTAGAAATTGTATAAGAAACATCTTATCTTAGATTTTGGATTGTGAGTCACTCTCATAATTCTTGTCTTTTTGGAGGAATTTGTCCCACTTAATAATATAAACTCATATTTCCTCTATATTATATTTCATTTCATTAATAGTTTTACTTCCTTTATTAAAATGCATATTTTGTTCTTGTGTCCCCTTTCTTATTTGTTGGTCTTCAGCTACTTTTAGATATTTGCATTATCCACCCTCCCTACCCCTTTCATATTTTGAAAGGCAAATATCTTATGAAAAATCCTAATTTATTTTATGCTACTTTCTCCAATTACCAGCTAATATTCTTGATTCCATTTTTAAATAGACCTCTTTTTTTGAGTATGGGTATGAGTGAGACTGAATCTACATAATATTAACCAATTTTATTTCATTTATTTTTTTTTCATTACATATTTTGTTTTGGGGAATTCCTTAAATATTTTTTGAAATAAAACTAGTTAAGAAAAGTAATCTTTATTTTTATTTTCCATTGATATAAAAGGTATCTTAAATTGAACAAAAATAGTTATTTTCGGTTTGAAGCCTGATATATCAAACATGTTTTAAAGGCAGTGTTTTTTCTCAGCATATTAAAAAGAAAATATATCTGGCAAATTTCAGACACAATGTTTACTGCTGGAGACATAGACCCAAACATTATAGAGTTGATCATCTGTATGGGAGAGAGTAAAAGCTGTGAGATAGTCAGTGAGAGAAAGACAAGGGGTGGCAAAGAAATCCGTGACTCATTCTGGAAGGATGGGTTTTACTGGGGCTAAAGGCAAGGTGCAGAGAAAGCATCTAAAAAAGAAGCTGGGAGGTATACCAGAGATAAGTATAAAGTGCATACTGTGAGGAGTAGATCTGGACATTTTAGCATAATTTGGACAAATAAAATAAATATCCTCATCTCCTGATTTTATCTCCTAGAAACAGAACAGCAAGAAAACATTAATAAATTTAAAGGAACATAAATACATAATTTTAGTAATAGTAAATATAGAGGTGTGCAAGCTACTCTAAATTATCAATGGAAGAATACATATTCAATGCAATTACAGAAAAACTAAATACATACAAATTAGAACCAGGATAAATAGAAATAAGGTTTGAAAACTTTGTTTTACATAATTATTTTAAAATAAGCATTATATTTAGAATGAAAAAATAAAAATGCCTGGTAGAAAAAAAATTTAAAAAATATACCTGTTTTAATAATTCTCAATAATGAGCACCAAAAAACTTCACAGTAATCAATATTAATCAGATGCTATGATTGGAAGGAAAAAATATGTAGCCTTAATAAAAAGCATTGAGTGAATCGTAGATAGCGTGTACATATCCCCACATTAATGCCATAGAATTTCATAAGATGTCCACTACATATTAAAGCAGTTTATAATATAAAATATTACATTGTACAATGAAGCTTGCCAGACAGACCACTGTAATGTAGATAAGAGAAAATGCACACCCATATATACACACACAAATCTCATCATATTAGCTACCTATGTCACTCTCAAGACTGAAACTGATTTCTCTTTATAGGACTTTTGTTTTTGGTATATGAGATATGAGAACTATTTAGCCAGTTGACTCCAATTACGTAAAGTCATATATACAAACTATAACTCTGTTTATTCGTGTTTCCCTATCTGAATCCTTTAGAAAAGACATCATTTAAGAAGGAATATATCTGTAAATCACAATGTCATATTTAATATATTCATAAAAATGTTTGGAAAATAATTCTGGGAATAAAATTTTTAACAAAACTGTTATTTGTTGAATCCCAGTATGTACACCCAAATGCCAAACAAAATATACCTATGAATACAACAGAGTCCTTGGTCTTAATGAATTATCACTATACATTCACAAGCTAGTAAACACAAAGAAATTATCATCAACTTGCACGTGGGTATAAATGCTTCTATAAATACATAGTCACATATGCCAAAATGTTAACATTATTTACTTGCACATTTTGTATACGATACTTTGCTAGATGCTGAAGAACAAATAAGAATAAGCAAACTCTTCTCTCAGGGTACATAGAGTCAGTCTTAATGGAGAGATAGAAATATTATACACACACATTTTGTTTTCAAAAAAGAACCTCAGCAAATTAATCTTTGATTCTTTTCAACATGCAACTTAAATATGATGTTCCAACTCCTTCCTCTGATTACTACAAGTAATTCATGCACAATAAAGGCAGTACTGAATGATGTAACAATGTCTGAGAGAGTTCTTTCATCTGGGTTTATGTTAAAAAATAATTACTAAGTCCTTCAATTTCTAACTACCTAATGAAAATTTTCTTCCAATAATTCAGTGATTTTTTTTTACTGTAATAAGTGGTAAAATTATTAAATAACTGTTGATTATTTTTACTTATTTAAATATTTCAACAGAAAATATACTAAGATATAATAGGTGAGAAAACTATCTTGTTATATAATTAACTCACCAATTTATTCAACAAACAAGTATTGAACATCGACTATATCCTTTTAAATGACAGTCACATTCCGAGTAATCCTGGGACTATGAAATTGCATAAGATGCTGTTTATCCCTTACAGGAGTTTGGTTCTAGAAGAGAAGTTAGATGTGAAAACAAGACTTTGCAATCCATTTGTACATGACAATGTGCAGTGGCAGAACAATGGAGGAAATAATCCAATTTCATCAAGGAAATTATGAAGAAAATCTTGAGAGAGGTGGGGATTCTTGATCTATGTCTTTGAGAATGATAATATTCTAGGGAAAAAGTTTTAACAAAATGTGGCATTAAGGAATGTATTTTGATTATAAAGTTTCTCCTGAGGTAAAATTGGGGATATATTAAAGAGTAACTAGGCAGTCTACAAAAAATGAAAGAAATTAGAAGGCTATTTCAGTATTTAGGATTAGAGAATGTGAGTGCCTGGAGCAAGGCAGCATAAATGTTGATTAATAATGAAAAGTTCATTTATTTGAAGAGTATTTGGGAGACAGAAGTAAATGACCTAATCCAGTAAACATTTAGAGAAAGTAAAAGATATCAATTCAAGATGACTTTGTAGGATTCTGGTTTATGTGACTGAGTGTATGGAACATGTTTACCCAGGCAAATTAATAGAAAAAAGGAGCAGGAGCAATGGTGATACTAGTTTTAAAATGTGGAGTTTGAGTAAGAGAAATGTTTTTCTGGGGTTGGATATTTGCATTTCACTCACTTTTGCATATAAAATGCTCAAATGTCCAACAAAATTGTGTATGTATCTCTACTCAGACATTCTTAATTACTGCAATTAGCTTGAGGAACAAGTTGCTGTCTAACTGTATGTGCAATTAAAAGACAGTATTGCACTGAAACTCAGAATGACACTACTTTCCTAATGAGTAATGAGGTCTAATGCAAGCAACTTTTTTCTTCAAATTAGTTTCCTCATTAGGAGCAGAAGAGAGTGTATGGTCCCATTCAAATCTAAATTTCTTTGATTCTGGAAGAACATGGCAGAAAATAAGAGGTCCTATTGCAGCTTTTTCCAAATTCATAATTTATATTCTGTTTGATAACCACTAGCCAAATGCCTGTTGAAATGACACCCCAAAGCCACATACATAACCATCTGCCTGATGTTCAAACTCCTTTCTACAAAATCTCACTAAATTGCCCATATTTTGCTTGAATCTCCCAGTTCCAGGGTCTTTATATTAAGCATAACCCCACTCAGCCTTAGGATATTATATAATACAAACCTTATTATAGTGAGTCAAAATTTGTTTTCACATAGCATCTAAGCAGTGAAGATAATGCTAACATTATATTTCTTTGACATTCCTAAATGCTTCTGACTCAAAATTTTTAAATTCATAGAATTTTATCCCTTGAAACCATTTTAAACAAATCTAATCCTTTTCTCCATGGCATTCTCCAATAATAAGAGACAATTTTTATTTGTGCCCTAAACCTTCAATCCAGTGGTTCTCCAAATGATGTTTTTATTATTCTTGATACTTTCTTCTGGAAAAGAGCTTTAACAAATTAGAACATGTTAAAAAATGTAATACTCATAACTACACATTAATTCCAGATTGTCTAGCTACAGTTTATTAAAGTAGAACACCAGTGCCTTATCATATAAACTATATTTTTATTGGTACTTTTTTATTATCAGTATGGAATTGTTAACAAAAGCTTTTATTAGCAAGAAAATCAAGCACATCTCTTAAAAGTTTAGCTATAGAGCTAAAGAAAGAAACAACATTCATTCACATGTTACAAAGTTAGTTTTAATTATTGGTTAATTTTAAAAATCATAAAAATCTTGTCAGAAACAGATGGTTAGACAGCATAGGAGCAGATGAAATACACTATCATGTTTGAATTGACCTTTCAGCATTTCTTCCAGGAAAAGTTAATTCATTAAACTGATTTTATGTTAAGCTTTATCAGGTAACCCCAAATACTGGAAAAATAAGGTTTGTATGTATATACTTGGGAAACACTTTGGTTAAGCAGTGTTTAAGAAAGAATTTTTCATGGCAGGGCTTTTCATATCACAAAATAAGCTACCCAGCTTTCTGAGTTTCAGAAAAGAGTAAGTAATGTATATCATTTTCCAAATTAATTTGACAACTGAATCTGTTTTCACTGAATATTTATGAATATAGTGTTCCACAATCCATAATATAGGAATATTTCCCTGGTATTGAATAAAGAGTCAGAAAAACATAGGCTCAGTTTTCTACATCTTATTACAATGTAAGGTAAATTAATAAATAGTTAAAATAAACTATTTATTAAAATTAAAATTCTGTAAACAAGGCTACAAGATAGCTTTAATTATGTCCATTTTACTAAAACAACAACAAGAAATTGAGAAGAATGATGATTCACTTTCTACCATATTTAGCTGTGATTTCTTATTAGTTTCATCTATAAACCTTCCTCAATGGTTAATGTTAAGAATTAAATAAGAAAATATGTGAAAACTGTGTGGCACATCACAGGTACCCTCCAAATGTTAATTGCCTAATCAAAGTAAAAGAAATAAAGAAAATGAAGAATGGATCATCTTTTCACATATCCGGCAAATGTTTTTTGACTAAGCTGTGTGTATGTGTGTGTTTTGTGTGTGCTTTGTCTTTTTTGGCTTAGTTTTCTTTAGTTTGCCTTGATTTGATGAGTTTTTGGTTTTTAGCAAACCAGTGTGTTACTTTGATGATCAGTTTCTTCTTGTTTCACTGTTTTTATATTTGCTTTTTCATTTTATTTAATAAATACTAATTTTTGTCTGGACTGTCTTTCACCCAATTCTTTTCTTTTGCTGTGAAATTGGGATAAAATAATCTCTGAGACTGAAAATGACTTCTGGTAATGGAACTCAACAAATCCTGACTCATTTCCTCAGTTTTAACAAAAGTTAACAGTTTATAATAGTCATGTTTGGAGATTAAAATATTTCTTAAAAGATGTTCTTTTTAAAATATATTTAAGTAGAAGATATGAAGCATTTGATACAGCTACCAGAGGAAAATAAGGAATAAAACTCTATATTATTTCAAGAATTAATTTTGGGAACAGACTAATTCTATTTCATAAAATAATTAGAATGGACTTGAAGCAGATGATTTTTTTTTCATACTCCTTTCACAGGATATTTTGAGAGTTGCTGTTTTAAAACCATAGAAAGCATTTATAAGCCCTTTGTTATGACATGTAAACATGACACCTACCTGGTGTTGAAACGAAGCCTTGACTTCATTTGTTTAGGTCTTCTTTGATTTCTTTTGCAGCGGTATGTAGTCTTCTGAATGCAGTGTCCTTTGCTTCTCTGTAAAAATTTATACATAGAAATTTGAGTCATTTTGTTGCTATTGTAAATGGAATTCTTTTCTTGATTTCCTCCTCAGATTGTCTGTTACTAGTGCATAGAAACACTACTGTCTTTACAATTTGATTTTGTGTGTTGATATTGCATGCTATTTATATGGCTAATTGCCCTACCTAGAACTTCTATTACAATGTCAAATAACAGTGGTGATTGTAGGAATCCTTTTCTTATTCCTGATCTTATAGGGAAAGCTTTCAAACTTTCCCTTTTGAGTACGACGTTGGCTGTGAGATCTTTATATGTTCCCTTTATCATCTTTACATCTATTCCTATCTTGTGCATTGTTTTTATCAAGAAAGGATGCTGGATTTTGTCAAATGAAATGATCATGGTTTTTTTTTGGTTCATTTGATTTGTTAATGTGGCATATTATGTTGATTGATTTTGTTGTGCTGAACCACCCTTGCATACCAGGAATGGAAATCACTTGATTGTTGTGTCTAATTCTTTTAATATGCTATTGGATTTGATTGGCCAGTAAATTGTGAAGGATTATATAAAGCTCATATATTATCATTATTAATTTATTTTATTATTTAATTCTGAAAATTAAAATTTTCACTCAAATGGATTTACATGAATATCTCATATAAATAAATGTCACATACATCATATAGGGCTCCCATACATCTCCCCACCATAAATACTTTGCATTTTTGTGAATAATTTGTAACAACTAATGTAAGAGCATTGTCATGGTGTTAACACTTAGTATAGTCTGTATCTTACATTATGTGTATTTTATCCCAACTGAACTTTTTATTTTTTATTCATAAACCAGGTAAAATCTAAAGTGTACAATCCATGGTTTTTGGTATAATCACTGAGTTTCACATTCATTACTTCAATCAATATTAGAGCATTTTCATTACTCAAAAAAAAAAGTCAACAACCTAAAAAACCCACTATCATGCTCATATGTAAGTGCTGCTAATTACAAATCCAATGATGTGCTTTCACAATTTCTATTTATTTACAAACAACTTTTTACTAGTTCTGCACAGATTAAATCTCAACTTTCCATCCTCTAACCACATTCTATTCTTTGATGACTTATATTCTAGCTATTAACTCCATGAGTTTGCACATTATATTTGTGTAATAATATCAAAATCATACAATGTTTTTCCTTTTATACCTGGTTTACTTCAATCAACATAATTTCCTCTAAGTTCATCCACGCTGTCATATGCTTCACAACTTCATTTTTTCTTACAGCTGAATAATATTCTTTCATGTACATATACCACAGTTTGTTTATCCATTCATCAGTTTATGGACATCCAGTTTGTTCCCATCTTTTGCCAATTATGAAAGATGTGGCTATGAACATCAGTGTGCAGATGTCTGTTCATATCACTGCTCTCAGTTTTTCTGGGTATATACCTAGTAGGAATATTGTCAGGTAAGATGGTCGATCTATGTCTAACTTCTTTGGGAACCACCAAACAGACTTCCACAGTAGCTGTACCATTGTACATTCCCACCAACAGTGAATAAGCATTCCTTTCTGTCCACATCCTCTCCAAAACCTAGACTTTTCTGTTTTGTTAATTGTGGTCATTCTACTGGGTGTGAAATGATATCTTATTGAAGCTTTGATTTGTATTTACCTAATAGCCAGTGATGTTGAACATTTTTTCATGTATTTTTTCACCATTTGCATTTCTTCTTTAGAAAAGTATCTGCTCAGATCTTTTTCCCATTTTTTTTTCTTGGTCATTTGTCTTTTTTATTATTGAGTTGTAAGATTGCTTTATATATGATGGATATTAGACCCTTGTCAGATGTGTGGTTTCCACGTATTTTCTCCCATTGTGTAAGCTGTCATTTTACCCTCTTCACAAAGCCTTTTGAGGTACAGAAGTGTTTAACTTTGAGGAGGTCCCAGTTATCTATTTTTTCTTTTGTTGTTCAAGCTTTAGGTGTAAGGTTTAAGAGACACACACCTACTACAAGTTCTTGTAGATATGGGTCCTGGTTCATTCTTTTGATTATGGATATCCTGGCACCATTTTCTGTTCCAGAAAAGTGAACTTGGTAGTCTTATGAAAAATCAGTTGACCTGGGGCTGTGTATGTGGCTCAAGCAATTGGTTGCCTGCCTTCCACATGGGATGTCCTGGGTTTGGTTCCCAGTCCCTCCTAAAGAAGATAAGCAGGTGCTGCAACCAGCAGACACCGCAGTAAGCAGATGCCACAATGACCAGATGCCACAACTGCCACAACAAGCAGCTGCTGCAACAAACAGATGCCAAAACTGCAACAATAAGCAGACACCGCAACTACCACAATAAGCAGATGACACAACCAGTGGATGCTGCAAACACCAGGTACTGCAACTGCCACATACAGCAGATGCCACAATGACCAGATGCCACAACCACCACAACCAGAAGATGCTGTAATCACCACAACCAGCAGATGTTGCAACAAGTAGATGCCACAACCAGGAGACACAGCAACCACATCAACCAGTAGATGCCAGAACTGGCAGATACCACAGATACCTAAACCAGCATATGCTGGGACCAGCAGAAAACACAACTAGCACAAAACACAACCAGCAGGAAGAGGAAGTGGCTCAAATGGTTGGGCACTTGCCTCCCACAGTGGAGGGCCTCGGTTCAGTTCTCAGTGATTCCTAAAGAAGATGAGCAGATAACGAGCAGACAGAAGTGGGAGCCATCTGGGGAGGTGGAATTAAAATTAAAAAAATAAGTTGATCATAGAGGTGAGGGTCTATTGCTTAACTCTCAATTCAATTTTGTCAATCAATATGGCTACCTCTATGCCAATACCATGCTGTTTTAATCAATGTGGCGTTATAATACACTTCAAGATGAGAAAGTGTGTGTCCTGAAACTTCACTCTTCTTTTTTAGAATTTTTAGTTTTTTCTGGACCCTTTCACTCCCAAATAAATTTGGTAATTAACTTTTCTATTTCTTTAAAGTAAGCTGTTGTCATTTTGATTGGTATTGCATTGAATTTATAAATCAATTTGGGTAGAATTGACATCTTCATGATGTTTAGTCTTCCAATCCATGAATACAGAATATCCTTCCATTTGTTTAGATCTCTGTAGTTTCAGCAATGTTTTGTAGTTTCCTGAATACAGATCTTAGATATCCTCGTAAAATTAATTCCTATATATTTGAGTCTTTTTGTTGCTATTGTTAATGGAAAGTTTTCTTGATTTCCTTCTCGGTTTGCTTATTATTAGTGCATTGAAAAGCTACTGATTCTTGCATGTTGTTCTTACATCCTGCCACTTTGCTCAGCTCATTTATAATCTCTAATAGCTTTGTTGTAGATATTCCAGGATTTTCTACATATAGGATTATGCCATTTGTGAGTAGTGAGAGTTTTACTTCTTCTTTTCCAATCTGGATGCCTTTTCTTTCTTTTTCTTGCTTAATTGCTCTAGCTAGAACTTCTAACTCAATGCTGAATAACAGTGGTGATACTGAGAATCCTTGTCTTGTTCCTGATCCCCACTGAGTATGATATTGGTTGTAGAATTTTCATAAATGCCCTTCATTATGTTGAGGAACTTTAATTCTACTATCTTGCACAATGTTTTTTTTTTTCAAGAAAAGATGCTGGATTTCATCAAATGCCTTTCTGAATCAATCTAGATGATCATGTAATTTTTCCCTTTTATTTGCTAATGTGCTTTATTATGCTAATTGGTTTTCTTATGTTGAGCCATCCTTGCATAACAGTAATAAAACCCACTTGACCATGATGTATAAGTATTTTAATATGTTGTTGGATTTAATTTGCAAATATTTTCTTGAGAATGTTTGCATCTATGTCCCTTAGAGAGATTATTCTGTTATTTTCTTTTCTTGTAGTTTCTTTATCTGGCTTTGGTTTTAGGGTGATGCTGTTCTCATTAAATGGGTTTGGTAATTTTAGCCCGTTTTCAATTTTTTTGGAAGAGTTTAAACAGGATTGGTGTGAATTCTTCATGAGAAGTTTGATAGAATTCACCTGTGAAGACATCTAGTCCTGGACTTTTCTTTGTTGGAAGAGTTTTGATGACTGATTCTGTCTCTTTGCTTGTAATTAGTTTGTTGTGTTCCTGTACTTCTTGGAGAGTCAATGTAGGTTGTCTGTGAGTTTCAAGGAATTTTTCCATTTCATCTAGGTTGTCTAGTTTGCTGGCATATAGTTTCTCATAATATCCTCTTATGATCCTTTTTATTTCTGTCAGGTCAGTTGTAACTTCCCCCTTTCATTTCTGATTTTATTAATTTGCATCTTCTCTCTTTTTTTCTTGGTTAGTCTTGCTAAGGGTTTGCCAATTTTATTGATTTTCTCAAAGAACCAGCTTTTGGTTCTGTTAATTTTCTATATTTTATTTTTGCAGTTATTGTTCTCAATTTCATTTATTTCTGCTCTAAACTTTGCTATTTCTGTCTTTCTGCTTGCTTTGGGATTGGTTTGCTGTTCTTTTTCTAGTTTCTCCACTTGTTCAATTAGATCTTTGATTTTAGCTCTTTCTTCTTTTTTGGTGTAGTCATTTAGGGCTATAAATTTCCCTCTCAGCAGTGCCTTCATTGTATCCCACAAGTTTTGATAAGTTGTGTTCTGTTTTCATTTATTTTGAGATAGCTACTAATTTCTCTTGCAATCTCTTCTTGACCCACTGATTGTCTAGGAGTGAGTTGTTTAGCCTCCATATATTTGCAAATTTTCCCCTTTCCAACCTAATATTGATTTCAAGCTTCATTCCACTATGATTAGAGAAGATGCTTTGTATAATATCTTTTTTTATTAGCATACTATTTAATGTCTTTTTGAATATATTTTCTATTTTTTCTAAAAGATACTTAGATTACATAAAATATTACATAAAACATATAGAGGATTCCCATATACCCTACTTCCCACACCTCCCAGTTTTTCCCACAATAACAACTTCTTTCATTAGTGTGGTACATTCATTGCAATTGATAAACACATTTTGGAGCATTGCCACTAATGATGAATTATAGTTTACATTGTAGTTTACACTCTCTCCCACTCAATTCTGTAGGTTATGGCAGGATATATAATGGCCTGTACCTGTCAATGCAATGTAATTCAGGACAATTCCAAGTCCTGAAAGTTCCCCCATAATACACCTCTTTTTCCCTCTCCCTGACTTCAGCACCTCAAGTGAACACTGTCTCCACATCAATGATATAATTTCTTCCATTGCTAGAATCATAATAAGCCTATAGTAGAATACCAGTAAGTCCCCTCTAGTCCAATACTGAGGATTCTGAGATGGTATTGTCCACTCTACCTGTAATTGAGAGGGGACTTCAATCCCATATGGCTGATGAATGGGACTCTCTTGCTTGCAGTTGTAAACTCTCTCGGTTCCTTAATATGGTGGTTATCCACCCTCACCTCCTTGTTAGTTGTCCTGAGTGAGTCCCATGAACTGGAGAGTAGGTGTTACAACTTCGCTGAGGCTCTGGGCCCAGCTGACACATTGACAGCTCAAAGATTCATGTCTTTTGGGTGTACACCTACCAACTCCAGCATCAAGATTTTCCCTTGGGATTTTTATCTTTTTGTCCACTTCCCTCCAGATTGATGCCCTGAAGCCTCCTGCTCTGTGGGTTACTAAAACAGCTCACTCAGGCAGGATCTTGCTCCTTTTCAGCTATTTTTGCCAGAGAGCTGGTGAGTGCCCATTCAAATCAATGCCATGTTGCTCTTTCTTTCTTTATAATTTCAATCTTCTTAAATTTATTGAGAGCTGTGTTGTGGTCCAAAATGTGGTCTATCCTGGAGAAAGAACCATGAGCCCTTGAGAAGAATGTATATAACCTGCTGATTTGGGATGTGATATTCTATATAGATCTCTCAGGTCCAGCTCTTATCATATTGTTCAAGTTCTCTATTTCCTTGTTGATCTTCTGACTAGCTGTTCTACCTATTGATGTTAGTGGCATATTGAAGTCTCCAAAGTATTATTTGCCAGAGTTTGCCTTATGTTTTTCGGGTCACCTTGGTTAGGTGCATAAATATATGACTGTTACTTCTTCCTGGTGAATTGTCCCTTTTATTAACATATAATGGGCTTCTGCATCTCTGATCACATTTTTGTATTTGAAGTCTATTTTGTCTGACACCAGCATAGCTACCCCTGGCCTCTTTTGGTTATTATTTGCATGAAATATCTTTTTCCATTCTTTCACTTTTAGTCTGTTTGCATCTTTGGGTCTAAGGTGAGTCTCCTGCAGAGAGCATATGGATGGCTCATGTTTTGTTATACATTCTGTTAGCCTATGCCTTTTGATTGGTGAAATTAATCCACTAACATGGAATGTTATTATTGTAAATGCATTACTTCAGCCATTTTATCCTTTGGCTTTCATATGTTGTATTTTTTAAAAATCTATCTCTTTACCTTTTTGGTTACCCTATCTGATAATTTTCACTTCTATATCTCATCCTAATCTCTCTCTCTTTTCTTTTCTTTTTTGGCTTCAGAAATCCCTGTAGTGGTTCCTGCAGAGCTGGATTCGTGTTTATGAATTCTCTTAGTTTGTTTCTCTGTGAATATTTTAAACTCACCATAATATTTAAGGACAGTTTTGCCACATAAAGCATTCTTGGCTGGCAGATTTTCTTTTTCAGTACAGTAATTATATCAAACCACTGCCTTTTGTCTCCATGGATTCTGAAGAGAAATCTTCACTAAGTCTTATTAGACACCCTTTGTATGTGATGTTTCACTTTCCCTTTGTTGATTTCACAATTTTCTCTTTATCTTTGGGATTTGGCAGTCTGAATACTATCTGTTTTGGTAGCTCTATTTGGATTTATTTTAATTGGAGTGCACTGTGCTTCACAGACACATATATTTATGTCTTTCATGAGAGCTGGGAAATTTTCAGCCGTTGTTTCCTCAAATACTCTTTCTGTGCCTTTTCCCTTCTTGTCTCTGTCTGAAACTCCCATAACACATCTGTTGATGCATTCCCCAAAACACATATTTTTTTTTCCATTCTATTCTCTCTCTGTTCTCTCTTTTCAATTTCAGTTGTTCTCCTCTTTGTTGCTAATTCTTTCTTCCATGATTTCAAATTGGCTGTTGGGTGCCTCTATTGTATTTTTAATCTCACTTATTTTGTCTTTCATTCCCATAATCTCTGTTATTTTTCTATCCAAGATTTCAAATTTTTCTTTGAGGTCAGCCAGTATCTTCTTAATTTCTTTAACCATGTTGTTCTTCAGCAACATGATTTGATTTAAGAGATTTGTATGAACCTCGTAGATTAGCTATATCATGTCCTATGTCTAATCTGGAGCTTTGATTTGTTCCTTTGTTTGAGTCATATCTTCCATTTTCTTTCTTTGTCTTATACTTTTTTGCTGAGGTCTAGGTATCTGATTTTGATGCTGAATTTACTCTGATGTTCAGATTTTATTGTTAAGTAGCTGTGTGCTACCACTCTTCTTTCACTCTTGGTCCAACTTGTTTCAGATCTTTAGGATTGCCCTTGTTTAACTGCTTAAGCCAGGGCTAAGGACCCACTAATGGAGTGCATACCAGTTTCAAAGGGTCTTGGGGAGTTGGGCAGTAAATGCACCTTTTTGCCTTATTTATTTATTTATGATTCTTCCCTTTTCATGAACTTTTCTGGTCTGGTCAGCAGATTGGACACTTTGGTAGACTTTTCTAGACTCCAGGTGCTAGGGGGCAATGCTTTCAGTGTAACTCCTTGGGTGGGTGGATGGTGCAGAAGTGATGTCCTCAGGGATGGCCAAACCTCACAGAAAAAGTTTCTCAGAAACTGACATCCACCCTTGGCCAGCTACACCCTTCCTCCCTCAGCCTCTTCATCATCTAGCCCAGGTCAGTAGGGAGGGTGTTTGAGTAGGCAAATTATCTTTAGCTTCTTATAGGCTCTTAGTGCAATGTCAGGTTCACATCAAGCCTGGAAGTGTGGTATCCCTCCAAAGCAGCAGATGAAGTGTGCTGGCCAAAAATCTGAATTTGCTATAGGCTGTGTCCTTCTGTCCACTTTCTGGAGAAGATTACCCCTGCATCCCCCTCAGTCTGCAACCACTGCAGTCCACAGCTGCTGCAGTTTGCATACTGCTGATTGCTCCATAAGTGGAGGCATGGGTACCTGTTGCTGCTTTTGCAGCTGTACTCAGAAATTTTTCAGTGAGCTGAGACTTCTTTCCTTAGACCTTCTTTCTTCTGGATGGTGTCTCACCTTCCCCTGTTGTCCTGAGCCCAGAGCAGCCCTCCAGATAGATGTGATTCCTCTGCCTTCTGAACCTAATTTTATTTTGATGTGTTTATTATATTTTGCATTAAAGGGAACTGACTGGCTTTTTTCCATCCAGACCACAGGTTTTCCTACCTAGAATACACTTTTTATTTAATCTGTAAAGAGGTTACTAGAAGATCCTTTAAGAAAAAGAATAAACTAGTCTGGTTATTAATTACTTCCTAATTATTATTGAAATCATCCTGGACTGATGTCATTATTTTCAGAACAAATTTCCTCTGAGTCTTAGTGACTTTTTTAGGTGAAGTGAAAATGAAAATGTAGAATTCTCCCCTGTTCAATTTCATTTATATAGTAGAAACTGAGGCCAGGAGTGGAGGAATGAGTTATGTTCATTCACCACTATGAGTAGAAAGGGAATCTAGAACCAGATTTTGTTTTGGAGTAATTTTGAATATCTATATTTATTTTGAAGATCCTCAGACTATAATTCAACATAATCTCAAGACCATGTATCTGTCAGTTTCCTTAATAACTCAAGTATCAATACATTTTTGCTTTGAAAGTATTTTATTTATGTCCATGCTTAATGAGAGACAGAGCTAAGACATACTTTTAAATTTTAAAATTGTTTGTCTATTTTGTATGTGCTTGTGTGTGTGTGTGTGTGTGTGTGTGTGTGTATTTATTTCTCTCCAGACAGAAAAATTAAAATGTTTTGGATTGTGTAAAGATTACTAACCTAGGTCTTAGGTCTGGTTTTAGGTTAGTTTCTACAATAAACAGCCATAACTCCTTTTTCTAAGCCTCTTTCTTCCTCTGTCAAGAAGAGGGATTCAATGAAATAAACTTGAAGTTTCCTTAAGGCTCAAAGCTTTACTAAATCCATATAGATATCATTAGGCTGAGCATTGACCTAAATACTCTTTTGGAATTTATATAATATGAAATTCAGTGGGAACTGTTTCATTTCTATGGTCTTTTTCACAGCATTTTTTACTTCTTTTTTCTTTAAACTGAAAATCAGTGGGTTTGACATGGGAATCACTAGGGTACAAAACATGGATGCTACCTTTTCTTGTTTTAAGTAATATTGGGAGCTTGTTTGAATATAACTAAAGCTTATAGAGCCATAAAATAAAGTCACAACTGTCAGATGTAAGGCACTGGTAGAAAAAGTTTTGTGTTTACCTGCTGTTGAGGATAGAAACAGCAATAAAAAGTTGAGAGATGATCACAGTCAAGAAAGTTATCATGGCAATAACACCAGAGAAGATTAAAAGCAACAATTCATTCATGGATGTATCAGAACGTGATACCTTCAGTGGGGGAGGGAAGGAGGTCACAGAAGAAGACATGACCTTTGGCTCACAGAAAGAGTTTCTCAATAGGAAAACTGTTTATGTCAATGAGTTGATTAAGCCTCTTACACATGATCCAATGACCTGCACATTTTAGTCATGGCTGCAGTATAAAGCAAAGGGTTTAAAATGGCCCCATAGCCATCATAAGCCAAGGGTGCCAACCAGAAGTCCTCACTAGTAAGGAGTAACACATACACAAAAATTATTGCACAATGCATGCAAAAAACGAGATCGTCTCCTTTTCAACAAAGACGTTCAGCAGGTTTTTGTGTGCATAGACCAATGAATAGCAGGCATCTACAAATGACAGACAGCTAAAGAAATGGCACATGTGGAGTTTGGGAGATATCTGCATTAAAAAGATTATTCCCAGATTCCTCACAATTGAAATGGCATAGATCAGCAGGAACTAAATGAAGAGAACCAACTTAATTCAGAGCAATCTTTAATCTGTCAGTCCCAACAGGATAAATTCATGACTACTGTAATTTCCACCAGTTGTTTGTTTTTCTTGATATCTGCTAAGGATAAGAAGACAGAATTAAGGGACAGCACCAGTATTGCAATATAAAGACTATTTGGAATCTCTAATTAACATTATGACTTGAGTGAGTAATTTTCCCTTTCCCATTATCTTACCTATAATATTTAAAATATTTAACTGGAAAGACTCTAGTATCTTCAAGTATTTTCATTTGCTTATCTCATAAACAACAAAACAATGCATAAACAAAATGTTAAGGTCTTAATAACTTCAGGATGTATTTAAAATGCTAGTCTTAATGTGAACAAAAAGCTAAAGTAAATTCCATTCAAAAGTAATGAAGAAAAGAAAAAGTCTGGTTTATTAATGCTTAGAAACTGAAACTGGAAATTTAACCTGTGGTCCCTATTGAAGCTCTCTTTTAATAACGTCATATTAGATTTATTATTAGCTAATATCAAATATTTAAGAAATAAGAATAAACTGTACCAATCTATTTAAACCTGAGACATTGCAAGTATCCCCTCATCTTTAAGTCATACTGTTAGAGGTTCCCTATTGCAAAGTTCAGAATGTATGATTAACAGACTGTGACATAAAGAAAGGAGCCTAAGTGTGAGAATACATGCAAGAATGCAGCCAACTATCTCCTCACAAGGACGAAGGAACCACATGATGATGGAACAGAACAAGATAAGGATCTCCACTCCCTCTTGACCAAGGCTTCCTCAGCCCCTCTTGCATCCAAGAATACCCTACCTCCTAGCCCTCTACGCCCTAGCCATACAAGAAAAGAAATTTGCTTTTATAGCCAGCCCCTTATTGGCCCCCAGGCTATACTTGGACCCTATCTCCCTCCCCACTAACTAAAGTTTCCCCACCTATTGATGTACTGAATAAATTCACATCTGCACCTTCCAGGGATGAGCTGAAGTCTCTCTTCAAACTTCCACCATGCCGGCAGGGGGGCTGAAGTCTATTCTTCAGACTCCCTCTGTTCGGAGAGCTTCCCAATAAACTTCCTGTCTCTGCGTCCCAGTAAGCGCCACCATTTTTCTCCAAGACATACTTTTTTAAAAATTTTTATTTTTTTTTAACAATTGGAAGTAACTAAAAACAAGTTCCTAGCTCCTAGCATCCAAAACCTGTTATTTTCCTTAGAAAAGAGCTACAGACATTGAATTGAATTTGGAGAAGTGCACCTCCTGGGAATAGGGCACTCTGTGGTAGAATATGAAACATGATGAACAGAATCATATTTTGCCTTTGATAATCTGACTCAGAAAATAGATGTTATCATACTTTCTCTAAGAAAAAAGTAAAGAAAACCTATAAAGAATAAAGATACTTCCTTGCAATACTTCCTTTTTAAGGGTTGCAACACAATTTTAGAACAGGCAATGTATTTTCTACACTACTGCTCATCTGTTCAGTTATTTCTACATCTTGCCTGATAGTTTAACTAATTTTAATATTTATACAAAAATATTAAAAATATTTTAAACAATCCAGGATTCTAGGAGCTTTACTTATGTGTTATAAGCAATTATGTTCTTGGTGGGTTCATCATACTTTCACTTGTGAGACACTATTTCTAGAGTACAGTAGACATATCCTAGGAAAAGAACATTCTAGGGTAGTGGGATAATACAAAATATTTTAGTTCTACAGTATGTACAGTGTCAGGTGATTAATTTCCAAGGAAATACATCATCATATTTTAGATTGCAATGCATCCTTTAGGAAATAATATTCCAAATTGTATTAAAATAATGATATTTATTACTCCAGTAAAAATTGCATAACAATTTTGATGGTAACATAGAAAAAGAGATTGAAGTTTAAGGTAAGGGGGGAATTAAAAAGCCAAATTACAAATCCTTCCCACCCTTGTAATTTCAAGAGTTTATCAGATTAAAAACTGAACGTCTTTATCTCATTCTTTCTTCTTCCCCTTCCCCTCCTCTTCCACTCTCCCATTTCTCCTCCTTCATCTCCTTTTTATTCTTTAATTTTTAAACCAATTTATAGTATATAAATATATAGATTACACAAAAAAGTGAATTTCACTTACCAATGGAAGGAAAATATTCAACTTCTCAGCTAATTTTGGATTTTCATGCCTGCTCATTCTGTGACTTATATCTCTATATCTCCACCCACATCTAACCCCATCCCTATCAAAAAAAAAAGTTAAATTTCTTGGGAGTTTTCCACTGATGTACAAATTAGGTAAATGGTAGCATTTAAAGGGAATAGAATTGAAACAGAAACATGCCCTTTGATACATGAGAATCAAAACCACAGACTCTGTGGTGTGAAAACAAAGGCAAGATTTTAAGAATTCATATCAGAACATAGCTTTAGATAAAGAGTTATATATTTTCCTTTGTTCAAATGTGAATGGAGTACCTGCAGATAGCCTTCTGATTAAAAGGATATAATGAATATATTATTAAAAGTTACCCTGTGTTTCTTGAGGGATTTAAGAAAATTTTAAGGACTTAATTGGCTCCTTAAGGTTTTTAATTTCCCAAAAGTTACAATTAATAGAAGGGAAAATAGGATAACTGTGTGGGAAACTCAGAAAATTTGTCCTCTAAAAGCAAAGCAAAATAGAATTGATTCTGACAGTCAATATTTTAGCAAAAGACTCATTATAGAAAAAAAAATTACTCAGACATAGTTGTTAGGAAAAAAATATCAAAGGACATTGAAGTAGTAAAGCAAGAACTCATATAAACCAAGCCCATTCCTTGAATTCCTAGGATTTCAAGAAGACCATCAAAGAAGATTGAAACTTCTATTTTTATAAGGCTTCTTAGAAATTAACCCTACCACACATCTCCTGAACTTTCTTTCTTCCAATCTAACATGTGACTGCTAATAGATAAGGCTTTTGCCTGAGTTTAAATTGCATCATGAGGGATTTTGGTAGCAATGTTTCACACTGTTCATTTACATATGCTTCTAAATCTGAATAAATTTTATTCTTTATATTTAAAATATTTTTTTCTTCTTAAACCCAAGGTTACAAGCTAATGGATAAGGTGGTAGGTGTAGGGATTGGGTCATACTTTGAGGTAGAACAAAGATGATTGAATATTTTGAAGTCTTAGCATATTCAAACAACCTGTTGCATTCTTCATATTTTGATATATACATCATTCCAAGTCTGTATTTGAAGAATAGATAGAGAGATTAAATTTCCTCGATCTATATTTTCTTTTTTCCTAAGATGTATTAGATCAAAGACAATAAACTTACAGGACTTTATAAAGGTCTATATTTGCAGGCACTCAGGTGACAAAAATTAAAATACAAATAATTACATTCAAGAAGTCAATCAGGTCAAATATCTTCTGTAGGTCTATTAAACTCCTGAAGTATATGAAATATTATCTTTAAAACCATATATTTCTAGTAAGTGGGCTCATATACCAATCATTAAATACATTAAACAGGTTCCCAGATTAATACATAATGTCTCTATTTAATTGGTATTACATTGAAATTATTCATATATAGAGTATTTTTAAGGCATAAATAAGGTTTGGGATATAGAAAAAATTAATATTATGTAAACTAAATTAGGGTAGATTTTTGTGGAGCAAGAAGTCTTATATGAAAATATGTTAATTAGATGTCATGTTAATTAAAATGTTAGTGCTCAATATATTAAAGTGTTATATTTAAAAATATAATTTTGGGGGGTTCAAAGTTATTGAGGAACAATTATGATTCAAAAAAATCTATACCCATTTTAAGTATATAATTAATGGTTTTGGGTAGATAAAAACTCCAGGGTAATTATTATTATCAACAAAATATAGAACATTACTCCCAAAATCCCTTTTTCCCATTTCCAAGAAATCTCTACCTACAAGTTCCAACTCCAAGGAATTGCTGATCAGGTTTTTTTTACTGTATCATAGATACAATAGATAAGCTTTCTCGAGTTTCATGAAAATGAAGTTATACATTATGTGTTCTTTTGGTGTCTATCAATCAGAAAAGTGTTTTGAGAATCATTTGCATTGTCGCATGGATCAGTAGTTTATTCCTTTATTTTGGTGAGTAGTATTCCACTGTATGGATATACCACACATTGATTATCCATTCATCTGGTGTTATAGATGGAATCGTGCCTCACATAAAGATATTTTTAACCCTAACCCTAACCTTATATACCAATATGAGCACATTTGTATATAGGATCTTTGAAGATGTTATCAGTTTGTGATCAAACTGAATCAGGATGGGCCTTATTCCAATACAACTGGAGTCCTTATACACAAGGGAAATCTGGTCACAGAGGGCTAGAGACAAATGACAATGTGACGGTGGCTGAGAATGTGTAATAGATTGCCAGCAAATCACCAGCAGAATGCAACACACTTTAAAGAAATCATGTCCATACCAGGACCTTGATTTTGGACTTCTAACCTCCCAAACTCTGAAACAATAAATTCCTGAAATAATAAAAATCACTAGAAAGTGGTTTTTGTTACAGCAGTTATGGCAAAATATGACACCTGGTAATGAATGTTTTGGTTGTTTCCAATACTTGTCTATTAGGATTAAAACTGCTATAACCAGTGGAGTAAAACGTTTTGTATGGGCATAACTGTTCATTTCTCCTGGGTAAATGTATAGGAAGGGAGATTTTGAACCCATAAATCTGGGATATCTTTCCATTTATTAACATCTCTAATTTCTCTAAATAATATTTTATTATTTTCAGTGTCTATATATGCATTCTGACTTCTTTTGTTGAATTCTTAAATACTGGATTCTTTTGACAATATTTTAAATGGAGTAACTTTCTCAAATTCAATTTTGATTTGAAAATATAGAAATTCAATTAATTTTTGTATATTAATTTTGTAAGTATTCCTTAGAAATTTTTATATACAGAATCATGCATTTGACAAGAATGGCATTTTACTTCCTCCTTTCAAATATGGATGCCTTTAGCTTCTTAAATTTTAATCGTTTATTAATTCATTAATATTTTATTTTTTCCTTCTTTTATTTTTTATTTTTCTACCTTTTACTTTTCAGGCTATATAAATCTGGAATTTACTATTTTATACAGTATTGTATGTGACAGAAATCTCCAGTAAAATATTGAATAGAGAATTTTCATCAGATTTGTGAAGATTTGTCCAAAATTACTTTGTTTCCTGCTTGGTTTTAAATCTTTAACTAGTTTTCTCCTTTTGGGACTCCTACCTGTGTGACCTAGGCTTAAGTTTAAGGTTATCAACCTTCCCCGGGGATGGGGGGGGCAGAGAATGTCTTCCTCGTAGAATGGGTTTAACACCCTTGTCATTAATCAGTTGGTCATAGATGTCAGGATATAATTCTGAACTCTCAATTAAATTCCATTGGTCTATGTATGACAGTATCACATTGTTTTGATTACTGTAATTTTGTAATAAGCTTTAAAATTGGGTAGTGTGAGCCCTCCAACTTTGAGCTTCTTGTTCAAGATGTTTTTCGCTATTCAAGGTCCCTTACCCTTCTATATAAATTTGATGATGGCTTTTGCCATTTCTTCAAAGACGGCTGTTGGAATTTTGTTTGGTATTGCATTGAATCTCTAATCATACAATTTAAGAATTGACTTCTTAAAAAATATTTAGTCTTCCAATGCAGGAACATCCTTCCATTTATTGAGGTCTTCTTTTACTTCTTTCAACAATGTATGGTAATTTTGTGTATACACATCCTTCATATCCTGGCATGAATTTATCCATAGATATTTGATTCTTTAAATTTTTGTTTTAAGTAGATTTTTTCTTTTACTTCCTCTTCAGATTGTTCATTACTAGTATATATAAAACACCATTGCCTTTTGTGCATTGATCTTGTACCCTGACACTTTGACAAATTAGTTTATAGTTCTCATAGCTTCCTTGAACACTTTACAGGATTTTCTATTTATAGGATTACGTCATTTGAAAATAGAGTTGTACTTCTTCCTTTCCAATTTGAATGTCTTTTATTTCTTTCTCTTGCATTATTGTTCTAACTAGGATTTCCACTCCAATATTGAATAACCTGGTGATGTTGGGCATTCCTTTACTTGTTCCTGATCTTAGTGGGAAAGCTATCAGTCTTTCACCATTGAGTATGATGTTAGCTGTGGTATTTTCATAAATGTTCTTTATCATGTTGAGGAAATTTTCTTTTATTCTTAGTGTTCTAAGTGTTTTTATAAAGGAAGGGTGCTGGTCTTTGTCAAATGCATTTTCTGTGTCAATTAAAATGATCATGTGTTTTTTTTTTCTTTGTTCTATTAATGTGGTGCATTACATTAATTGATTTCCTTAAGCTGAACTATTCTTGTATTCCTGGAATAAATCACACTTGATCATTGTGCATAATTCTTTTAGTCCTCTGTTTGATTTGGCTTAAGAGTAGTTTTTTTAGGATTTGTGCATTTATATGCATATAGGATATTGCTCTGTAGTTTTCTTTTCTTGAGGTAGGTTTGCCTGATTTTGGTATTAGAATGATGCTGGCATATAGAATGTTAGGAAGTGTTTCTTCTTACATTTTTTGGATGAGTTTGAGGTGGATTGGTATTAATTCTTGGAATGTTTGTTAAAATTCACAAATGAAGCTATCTATTTCTAGGCTATCTTTTTGGGCAGGTGTTTGATTACCAATTCAATCAACTATTACGTGTCTGTTGAGATTTTTCTTCGTTCTTGAGTCAGTGGAGGTAGTTTCTCTGTTACTTGAAACTTGTCCATATCATTGAGTTAATCTAATTTGTTTGTATAATATCCTCTTATGTTCCTTTATGTTTCTGTGGTATCAGTGGTAATATCCCCCTTTCATTTTTTATTTTAGCTATTTTCATCCTCTCTTTTTCTTTGTCAATCTATCTATAATTTTGCTGATTTTATTGATCTTTTAAAAACTCAATCTTTGTTTTTCTTTGTTGCATTGCTTTTTAATTCTATATTTCATTTATCTCTGCTGTAATCCATGCTATTTCCTTCCTTCTGCTCATTTTGGACTTAGTTTGCTCTTCTTTTACTTTAGAAGTAAATCGGGTCTCTGAATTGAGATATTTCTTCTTATCTAATATAAGCATGTAAAGCTGTAACTTCCTCTCAGCACTGCCTTTGCTACATCTCATTACTTTTGGTATGTTGTGTTTTCATTTTGATTTCCTTCAACATATTTCATAATTTCCCTTTGGATTTCTCCTTTGAACAATTGATTTTTAGAGTGTATTTTTAAAATTCCACATATTTGTGAGTTTCCAGTTATTGATTTCTAGATTCATTCTACTTTGGTCAGAAAAAAAATTATAATATTTAATTTTTAAAAAAATTGTTGAGTATTTTTGTGACTTATTATATTGATTTCCTGGAGTATGACCCACGTGCACTAGAGAAAAATGTGTATTCTGCTGTTGCCTAATGATATGTTTTTTATACATCTGTTAGGTTTACTTTGTTTAAAGTTGGTTTAAAGTATTGTTCATGTCTTCTATTTCCTTATTGATATTCTATCTAGATGTGTAATTCTCCATTAATGAAAGTGGGGTATTGAAGTTCTGTATTATTTATATTGAACATCCTCTTTCTTCCTTCAAAACTGTCTATATTTGCACATATATATTTATATGTAAAAAACTGTTATGTCTTCTTGTTGAGTTGACTCACTGTCAGCATATATTGTTTTTTTTTATCCCCTTTTTTAAAGTTCTTTATTTAAAGTATATTTTATTTTTTATTAGTATTGCTATTCCAGCCCTCTTTTGAATATTATTTTCATGGTATATTCTTTCCCATCCTTTCAATTTCAACCTACTTTTATATTTTAATTTAAAGAGACTCACTTGTAAACAGCATTGAGCTGAGACATTTTTTAAAATCCATTCTGCCAATCCCTGATTTTGGACTGAAGAGTTTAATCCATTTATATGTAAGGTAACTACTGATAATTCAGGACTTACTGCTGACTTTGCTATTTGGTCTTCAACAATCTTACACCTTTTTGTACCCTTATTTATTCCATTACTACCTGCATTTAAATTTACTTGATTTTTTGTGTTGAAACATTATCAGTCCCTTTTCATTTCCTTCTGTCATATATTTTCTTTGTTGGTTTCTCTGGGTGTGGCATTTTTATATCATTTATGAATTCCAAAAAGAAATATTGATTATGTTTGTAAATTGGTCTGGTTCCTCTGGGCATGATAACATTTTGATTCAATTAGATTCAGCTGAAGCATCTGAATAAATTATGTTAAAATTAGGGCTTTGATTCAACCACATCAGAGTTCAACTCAGTGTTGAGTCCCTGCACCCTTAGTGGGCTGGAAAAACAGACTTTCACATGGAAGTAGATACACAGAGAAGAACAACACAGAGGAAGAGAGAAGGCTCATTAGATAGGATCCTGGGGCTGCAGGAAGAGAGATGAGACTGATAGTCTGCAGCTGATCTTGTGAAGAGAAGAGAGCAGCTTATCCAGGAAAGAAACAGCCCTGGGCAGAGATACAAGCCTTATGCCAGTCTACAGCTGAGATCAGAAGAAGCTGAGACCATGGAGCCTTAAGAGGAAAGAAGAGGGCTGACTCCTCACAGACATCACCCACCATCTGGCATCAATGCATGGCAACAGACTTTAGGTGAGAGAAAATCTTTTAAGTAACTTTGAGTGGGACTCTTTAGGGCCTTGTGACTGTAATCTTCTACCCCAAATAAATACCTTTTATAAAAGCCAACAGATTTCTAGTACTCTGCAGCAGCACCCATTTGTCTGACTAATACAGAATTTGGTACTGAGGAGTGGGGGAAGAGTTTTTGAAAATATAAAAAATCTGGAATGGTTTTATAAATGGTTAAGGGGTATTTTTTGGAAGAATTGTGAGATGCTTGATAGAAAAGGCCTAGATTGTTTTGAAAAGATTGTTGATAGTAATATGGATCCTAAAGTAACTTTATGAGGCCTTAGAAGTAAATGATGAAGTTATTATTAGATACTGAAAGATAGGCAATCCACGTTTGAAAGTCAGAGACAACTTAGCAAGATTAACTCCTGTTGTTTTACAGAAAGCAAAATTTGAAAATGGTGAACCTGGACATTTAACTGAAGAACTTTCCAAAGTAAACTTGGAGAATAATACTTGGCTTCTATTTGCAGCTTACAGTAAAATGCTAGATTAGATAGATAAGCTGAGATCTGAATTGTTGGGCATGTAGAAACCAGAAACTGTTCCGAGAAATTCCAAACCTCTGGAAACCAAGCCCCCAGATGATAGTGCCCCATGTGACCACTTAACCAAACTTGGAACTGCTAAATCAGGATTGAAAATGCAGTTACCTATGAAAGACTTGTAGAAAGTCTTACTATCTGATGACTTGGACCCCTACTTCCTGCATGCAAAACCAACAAGCTTTTGAGAGAACTATATGAACAAAATCACTGTCAGCATGGACTAAAAGGCACATTGAGTTAGGTGGTATGGAATAGAAAATTGCTTTAAGAGAAAAATTATTGAAGCTGATATCTGGAATTAAGACCTGTCCTTGAGCCAAGATAAGGACCCCACCCATGAGGGGGTGAGTTTGCCCCAGCATTTGAAGAGGGTAGATGTTCCAAGAAGATTTTCAGGGAAAGTTTTGCCATCCCAGCATAAAGAGAGGGTGGAGCACATTCCTGAAGGGTTGGGGAGAGTAAAGTCTTCACCCAAAATGTCTGAGAGATGTGGGGCTGTTCCCCATAAATTAGGGAATACCAGGTTGTCAACTCATTGCTCTGAGAGAGGTAGCAGAGATTAAGGATAATGTTACTGTCGCCTAACTGTAATATGGGGGATGAGACTGCACCCCAGATATCAGAGAAGGAGTGGACATAATCACAACATTCTTGGAGAGTGAGTTCTGGTGCTCGGTTGCCACCCAGATGCTTGATGAGGGTGGAACCAAGAAAATGGCCATTTGGCAAGCCTATGGAAAGGGTGGGTCCCCAAAGGTGCCAGGGAGAAGGAACCATGATCTTGCAAATGACTCTCAGACTTTGAAATCTAATGAAATATACCCTAAAGGTTTATGAAACTGTAGGGGACTTGTTACTCATTTTTCCTTCCCAATTTCTCCTTATGGTAATGCAAATGTTTATTCTTTATCTATCCCTTTGTATACTGGAAGCAGATAAATTGTTTTGTAAGTTTCAGAGGTCTACATCCAGACAGGACTGCCCCAAGACAAACACTGATTTTATAAACTGATTGTGATGTGATTTTTTACTTAGCATTGCTACTGATTTAAGGTTTTGTTTTTTGAATTTTGAATTTCTTTTTTGGAATTCAGAAGATGGAATTTGGCAGTCTGATATTGTTTATGAATTACAAAAAGAAAAGAAATATTGATTATGCTTGTAAACTGATCTGGCTCCTCTGGGCATGATCACCCTTTGATTAAATTATTTAATTATGCTAAGATTAGGGCTTTGATTCAACCACATCATTAGAGTGTGACTCAGTGTTGAGTCCCCTCCACCTTGGTGGGCTGATAAAACACTCTTACACAGAAGTAGATACACAGTGAAGAAGAACCCAGGGCAAGAGATACAGCTCCTGCATCCCCAGTAAGAGAGATGAGCCTGTCAGTCTACAGCTGACCTTGTGAAGAGACCAGAGCAGCTGAGTCCAAAAAGAAATGAGCGCCAGGAAGAGGGATAAGCCTTATGCCAACCTACAGCTGAGATCAGAAGAAGCTGGGACCATGAAGCCTTAAGAGAAAAGAGGAATGCAGAACCCTCACAGACATCACCTGCCACCTTGTGTCAATACATTGCAACAGACTTTGGGTAAGAAAGTACCTCTTAAGTAATCTCGAGTTGGACTCTTTAGGGCCTTGTAACTGTAAGCTACTACTAGAAACAAATACCTTTTATAAAAGCCAACAGATTTCTGATACTCAATCAAAAGGGAAATTATGAAATATCTTGAGGGAAATCAAAGTGAAAACACAACATACCAAAAGTAATGAGATGTAGCATAGGCAGTGCTGAGAGGAAAACTTATAGCTCTAAATGCTAACATTAGAAAAGAAGAAATATCTCAAATCAGAGACTTAATCTTACACATGAAGTAAAAGAAAAGCAAACTTAAGTCTTAAATTTAATAACCTAAATCTATTAAAATCACATTTCATTTGATATCAACCAAACTTCATAGGATACATATACACTCTTCCTACACCCATTTTTTGTTGTAACTTTAAAAAATTATTTCTTTACTTAGGGTTCACTGTTTATATAGTGCAGTTCCATGGATTAAAAAAAAAATCTTTTTTTCTAAATTCTATCTTTATGCCTTATGTGTCCCAAACAATGTATTTATTGTTATTTTTTATTCATTTGTATTTTAGAAAATTTACCACAGATCTTTGTTTCCTTATGCCATTTAATCTGCTGTCTAGTGTCCTTTCCTAGTGTCTGATGTCATCATTTATCATTTCTTGAAGGGCAGATCTAATGATGACTATTTCCCTCAGCTTTTATCTGGGAATATCTTAATCTCTGCCTCATTTTTGGAAGGCAATTTCACTGGATATAAATTTTTTGTTTGGCAATTATTTTCTTTCATCACTTTAAAAATGTCATCCCACAAATGTCTTGCCTCATGATATCTAATTAGAAATTGGCACTTTATCTAATTAAGGCTCCCTTTTACATGGCACGTTATTTTTCTATTGCAGCTTTCAGAATTCCTTCTTTGCCCTTGATATTCAACAATTTGACTACAAAGTGACTGGGCAGGGTTTTTTTGTGTTTATATTGTTTGGAGTCTATTGGGGCTTATGAATGTGTATATTCAAACCTATCATTAAATTTTGGAAGTTTTCTGCCAATATTTCTTTGAATATTCTGTATGCCTTTTCTGTTTCTATTCTCCTTTTGGGATCCCCATAATGTGTATATTGATATACTTGTTGGTGTCCCACATGTATCTTAGTCTCTATTCATTTTGTTTTCATTCTTTTCTGTTCTTCTCCAACCATTTCAATTGCCCTATCTTCTAATTCACTGATTCTTTCTTCTGCCAACTCTATTCTGCTCTTTGAACCCTCTAAGAAATTTTTTTATTTTATTTACAGTGGTTTTCAACTCCAGTATTTCTGTTTGGTTCCTTTTATAATTTGTATATCTTTGAGAGTCTCATTTTATTATTTTATTGTTTTCCTGATACATGTTAGTTGTTTTCTGTCTTTTCCTTTAGTTCTTTGAATATTTTGTTTTGTTTTGTTTAAAGATTTCATCCTTTATGCCCCAAGACTGTTATTATTTGTTGATTGTATCTGAAGTTTTATCTTGTTCCATTAGATGTGCCAGTATTTCCTTTTTCTTTGTTTGTCTTGTAAGTTTTCATTGCACACTATACATTTTAATATTTTAATGTATAATCTATGGAATTTAGTCCCTGAACTGAAAGTTTCTTAAGTTTATATCCAGGTGTTGGTAATATGACAGAAATTTCCTTGATTGTCAAGAGCTTACAAAAATCAAGCAACCTAGGGCAACAAATAGACTTCACAGTTTTTGAAAACTGTCTTGGTGTTGGCTGGTGCTCTCTTTAAGAGTTTAACCTTCCTGGGAAAATCAGTCTGAGGCAAATACATGGTTCTTAGCTGTCTTTTATGAGCATGTTACTGGTTCCATGGTTTGTAATGCCCTCTTTCCTTTGAAATAGGACCCCTACAGGTGTCCCATTGTATGTCTTGCATAGTAATCATTTGCTCCAGGCTGCTGTGATTGATTTGATTGTTTCTTAAACTTATTTCA
>JAQZBX010017499.1:0-35503 GCA_029593785.1 Cabassous unicinctus | reverse complement strand
GCAAATTAAGGTCTCTCTTTCAAGTGCTGATGTCAAATCTAAAAATTCATTCCAAAAATGGATCAATATGCTTGAAATGGGGGGGGTGGGGGACATGACAGGGCAGAATGTTGAAGGAAGGGTGTATTAAAATAGATACTAAATAATTTTAGCATTTGCCCAATTTGGAAAATCTGCCTCACTGAAGCATGTAACACTAAAGCCACTGCAGTTAACAGTCTGTCAATGTTTCCATCATAAATAAGCTTCAGTGTTGAAAGCTTTATAATTTGGTTATAAAAATTTGCTTTCTGCTAAAATTTGACAGGATACACAAGATCCAATTGTCCCAGAAAGAGATTGTTTTTAAAACATTTGGGAGGAATAAAGAAAGATTAACATATTGTGAAATGGGAATCAGAAGTTTTATATCTTTTTTTTTTTGTTTTTAGTGGTCTAAACAGTGACATATTTAGATAAATCTTGGCCCCAAAGTAAAGTTTTAGAAAGAATTCATTTATCCATTGGTAACTGCCAAATAAACATGTCTCCAGTTGCCCTACCCTCCTTCCAGGGGCATCTTAAGTGGTAGTTAGCAGTATAGACTCCAAGGAGAAAAAGATGCAGGGCTCTTCACCACCCCTCCCCCTCCACCCAGCCTATTCTAGCTGAATTTTGTTTTCTATTGCCTATCGTATTTTTCCCTAAACATTTTAAGTCATTAAGACCTGGGTTACTAATTATCAGTCAGCCAAAGGTAACTCCCCCATACTTATTAGATTTAATCAAAATCATGTCAGGGTGGAAAAGTAAAGAAAAAGAAAGATGGGGCAGCAGGGGCCTCAGAATCTCACCCTGGGCCTGCAACTAACTAGTTTTGTGACCTTAGTTTTTGTCATTTCATCTCTGTGGAGAATTCAGACTTCTCACCTATAAAATGTGAGTGTTGGCATTCCAGGTCTTTGTACGCATGAGCATGATTTTGTCATCTTAGGTAGAAAGTGCATGCTATGGAGGCTCAGAGTTCCCTCCTAACACTTTGGAAACACCTGCTGTTGAATTCACAGCACTTGTGTCTCCTAGAATGGTTTGGGGAGGGCTTTTCTCCTATAGGACCCCCAAGCTTTATTGAGAATGCTTTGAGTTTTGGCTACAAATATGGCTATAATAATTGGACAAAAATAATGCCGATGTAAAGGGTATATTTTTGAAGCACTTTTTAATGAACACTCTTATTTAATGTTCCCAAAGCACCTAGGGTGTAGGCAATGTCTCCATTTGTAAACCAGAAAACCAAGATCAGCCAGATTCAATCACTTGGCCAAAGTAGTACGTGCTGGAGCATTCTGAAACTGCTCTTGGTCCTATTTCGGCAGACTGCTCACTTTAAATTCTCTGACAAACTCCTTTAAAATTAATAGAACTTTTCTCTATGTGTGTGCACGTGCATAGGCAAAGTGTTTTCTATTTTTGTCCTTGGTCTGATAGTCTCAAAAGAGGCTGTAAAATATCAGAGTTCCTGCACTCCACCGCAGCCCCAGAATATGTTCAGATTGTGGAATTAACATTTAGCTACATTTAATCCAGGTGCCGAGAGGCTGTCTCTGGCTTGTACCACTTTCAGAGCAGCCAGGAATTATAGAAGCTTTTAGATTGCTATAGCTGAGTGAGCTCTTCTGACATTATTTAGTCCATGCTCTTATTCTACAGAAGAGAAACGAAAGCCCACCAGACCTGAGAGTTCACCCAGCTGCCTGGTGGAAAAGCCAGGACCTGAACCCAATCTCCAGTGTTGGATCCAGGGTGATTCCATACTCATGGCAGCCTTGCTATCTTCATTCAATCAGCCAGGCAGACCTTTGTGGAGAGAAGCCATGGGAAGCCTATTTAAGTGAGTGGATTAAGTTAAGGGCACTGAAGACAGGCAGGTATGACTCTGGTTTCGTGAGTCTGTTTCCTCAGTTCTTCACACTTCATGTGCGTTCATCCCTCAGAAGCACCCCTCTGTTTTCCTTAGTATCATTCATTCCCCTTCCTCTCCAAGGTCCACACTTTCCCTGGCTTCCTTCTGTCCCATTTCTAGCATGTACGTATATGTGACATGATAATACCTTACCGACATTTGCAAGTATTAGTTCTTTACGCTTTTACACATATAATTCTGAATGCTCTGATCTCTAAAACATGAAATTAAACCCTTAGTTCAAAACAGTTATTCATTTTCAGAATAAACAAACAAAAAAACCCCCTTCTGTTTTCATCTATCTTACCCAAACTGGCAAAAAGGGTGAGTTATATGATTTGTTCAAATTTCAGTAGGACAGAGGAGGAATGGAGACCAAAGGGCCATCTACTGCTTTTAATAGTGAGCAAAGCAGCAATGCGATCTGGACTGAAGGATGGACTTCAATATTTAAGGTTTCTACTTTAGAGAGAAACAAAAAAGGACAATGCATTCCCTTACCAGAAATATTCAGCAGTTTTGCATCATAAATCAGTTGTTTGAAACCAAAAAAAAGAAAAAAACCCCGGCTATTATCCTCTCTGATTACAACAGCAACCGCAATAGTGTAGTGAAACTGACATTTTGGTCTTCTCTGGGGGGATCAGGCCAGACCTGCTGGGAATGGTACCCACTGTAGACAACATTCTGGTTTTGATTCTTAAATTCATTGTTATTCAGAACCTGTTTTCATCCAGATATCGTCCTTGCAAGTAGGGAACTCAAGGAGGTTGGGGTTGAATTGGGATTCCTCCGTCCAGCGGGTATTCCTTACGTTACCCTTGTGCTGCCTAACAGCCCTGTGTTTCAAATGGGTCTGAGTAATCAACTCATCACTTATTTTCTTCAATTTACCTGGCTGGTTCTGAGACCTTCTTTAAGTCCTCAGAATCTTTGACTTCTGTTTATTGAAATGTAGACAAAATCACAAAGGCAAGTGATATACCCTTCAGAAACAAAGCTCTCTCTGAGAAGACAATATAAATAGGGTGTTTGAAGTGACAGTGTTCTTTTCTTGTCTTTATTTTAGACTCTAGATGCCTCCCAGGAAATTCACCAGAGAGGAGACCCTGGCCGCTGGCGTCATGTAGCATATCCCTTTAGGTCAAGGAAAATGCAACGGCAAAAAACGGACAGTTTCTGTTGCTCAAGGGGCTGTGGGGAAAGCATAATATGTGTTCACTATGAGGTGAAAATTTAGTTTGGGTGTCAGCACAGTTATTCTCTACAGGTACCCTAGAGGATCTTTAATATTCAAAATTAAGTAACTCAAGGGGTCCAATTCTGAAGCAGCAGCCACTTTGCACATTGAGGTACACAGGTGATCTCTAACTGCCGCTGTTCTCTTTTTACAGAGACCAGCTTTAAGGCTAAACGTGTTTGTTCAAAATGCACCCCCTCTTCCCCCCCAAGTCACCAAGCCTGCTCACTCTAACCAGTAATTTAGAAACAATAAGAACACTTTTCGGTAGAATTATAATGCGGTTGTCTGATACCCAGAATGCCCCCTTGTCAAAGCTTCACTTATAATCAACTTGAGAAATGCAGGGTGAGTTGGCAGTGGCCTTGGAGAAAGGGGTGGGTGGAAGGGGGAGTTTGCGCCACATCAGTGCCTGTCTAATGGAACTCTATTTTCTTCCCTCTTGAACACATCAATACAGAATTATCCCAATCTAGCCGCTCCCTCCCACCCCCTGCCGCCCTCCCCAACTTGGATTGCTGTCACCTTTCCTGGCACAAGAAATCAGTAACAGATGTGCCAGGCCTTGAGCAGAGAAAACAGAGATCATAGGGTACTTTGTAATATGCTCAAAACTTATCCTAGAGCTTACATACAATTAAATTAAACTACGTCAAGATTCATGCTTCAACAGAGTCTAACACTTTGGAAAATTCCACCTCTCAGTTTTAATAAGTAAAATTTTTTAAAAGTCCCATGAAATAATTCATAATAGCTAGATTTACTTGGCATCTCATCTTACTGATTAAAACACAAAGTCCCTGCTTATTTCAATGGAGTATATATTAATGAGGCATAGGCACTCAAATTTTTATCTGCAGAGGTCTGAAGGTTTTTGGGGTTTTTTTTTTTTTTTTTAGTGTCTTTCATTAGAAACATGAAGGACAGCCTTCTTGGATGATAATAGGCCAAATGCTGAAAGATACCGGAAGCCATCAGCAAGTGTTAGGTTACTTCAGCACAGCAACAAGTTTCATTCCCACCTGGATTGCTACATGTAGCCTGGTCATTACATCTCAAGAAATACAAAACAGACATTCCATTTATCCGTGGAGGGATATGGAAAATGAGCCTGGATTTTAAGATATTTCTCCATTGAAATAAGACTGAAAAAGTAGTGCATTTCTCAGGAAAGAGGAAAGCTGATCAAAGTTAAATCACAAAGGGTGTCAACACCCACTTCCCTAAGCTCAGAATACCGGATCTATGGAAAGAACTGTTTTATTTTTTTTTAAATTAACTTTATCCTCCCCATCTTCCCACCATGTCTCCCTTGTCTGTCTGTCTTCTTTTAGGAGGCACCGGGAACCGAACCTGGGACCTCCCATGTGGGAGGCGAGTACCCATCTGCTTGAGCCACTTCCGCTCCCCGAAAGAACCATTTTAGATCGAGGAAGAGAAGTTCATGTTTCACAGTAAACGTAAAAGTTCGTTACCTCAAATATTTGAGAAGCCAATTTCCTCAAAAACAGTTAAGATAGGATTATGGCTGCCAATCTCTTATTGGTTGTGAATTGAAGATGGTGCTACCTGGGGAATGTCTTTTCAATTTTCTTGACATGACATCATGCAAACAACAATAGCCCCAGACACCCCTGTCTATCAGAGATACAGCTAGGTTGAACCAGCATGGTATTCTTTTGGTTCCTATGTTTCTGAGGAGGAGAAAGTATGAGTCGTAGATTTCATTGAGCTCTCATGCTGCAGTAGTCTGGAAACCATAGTGCAGGAGGCTTTGGGGGCTAACTTTTTCTAACGGAAAAAGAAACAGTCACAATATGACATTTATCACAGCATTGTTATGGCAGCTAATGTTATTTTCCTTACCCAAAGGTCAGAAAAATACCGCTAATAATAAGAGCTTTTATGTAAATAGAAATAGGAGGAAAAATGCATTTTATCTAATAATGTCGTAAGCTAAAATAAAAGCTTCGTTGCCATTTTCTTTCTCTTAGTCACTAGAAACCTATAGACCATTAATGCAAATTAAAAACCACAAAGGTTAAAATGCATTGTAAGGCGTATTCAAGAATAACCTAAGTTTTGACCCTTGGGTGCTATTGAGTGTTCTGTCAAATGAGACATTGTGGACCTGTCCTACGTGGACGGAAACACAATAACTTCTAAAGTCTCCACTAGGGACTGCTTTGGTGGGCTGCTCTCACCGCATTGGGAGAAAAACGACAGGGCTGTTAGGAAGTCTCTCAGACCCCAGGACCCTCTGAGCCAGTGCCCAGGCTTCCAGGAACCTGGGAACATTTAACACATACTTCCCCCAGGACGTACCCGTCCTGTTCCTATTAGTGTACCAGGATAGACTCTAGGATTGGTCATTTGTCACCGTAGCTTTTTAGCTGCAGCTCTTCAGTTGCGAAACTTTTTAGTGACCTGACCATTTCCTCAAAGAGCCTCAGGCCTGCGTCTTCCCCTGAAAGAAAGATGCTCTTCAGAACACATAGACTAAGAGTAAATGAAAAAGAAAACAGAAGAGTGATGGGAGATAATTCCTTATCCAGGACAACAAGACACCCCCCACCCCCGGTCATCCTCTCAGGGTAAAAAATTGGAAGTATGATTCAAACCAATGACACCAGAAAAGGGCATTTTATTTTTTCCATTGGAGGTGAAGTTTTGATGCTATTATTTACAATGAAGTACTAGCTACCCTAGATCCCACTCTATTAAGGATTTTAATTTGTGAGGGTGTTTCTAGTGACTCTGAAAAGCCTTATTTCTGGCAAGTTATGAAAGGTGCGATTTTAGCAATCCCCTGGGGTCCTTCTGACCCTCAAACCCCTGACTCATTTCACATCGCCATTCCAGTGGGCTGCCATCCTGCATGTACAGTGTCGGAAACCCAGGCATCTTTTGACGGCTGCTCAGAGAGAGGGGAAAGAAAGAGTCCGCAGAGATTTTCTTTTCTTCTAAATGTTAACTAAAAGTACCTTATCTCTGCTGCTTCCCTAACTACCTCACTAATTCTGATACCAAAGTCATGCTGTTAACGAAATAGCTGATTTAAACAAAGCAGAGGTATTTTTAGAACAATAAAAAAAAAAAAACCCTATTCATGATATCTAATTATGCAAACTGTGAACAAGAAGATGCTAGTCTTGCATTAGCTGCGACTTGACTCTTGTTATAATTTGCTCTTTTTTCGCAGCAGAAAGCGGCTCTTTTTTGTCGCTTTACTGCCTTAGGGTGGCTTGGCGCTTTTGGCAGACACAGTATAGGTCACCGCAAAGCGTTTCTGTTGCTGCGGTAGACTGCAGTTAGGGAGCGTGGCAGGATAATGTATTGTAATGCAGATTACGGTGGTTTGCTGCTGCGTGATTCACAGATATGATTGCATCTAATTTCAGAAATAAGTGGAACCGTCTGCTCTTTTGTGTTAGCTGAAAAGCTGTTCGACGGCATTCAAATGACTGCTGCCTTTGCCACCTAGAAAGAGAGAAAAGAAACCCACCCGTATCACAGCAGTAACTTTCCTCATTGTACCCCCCAAATCCAGCACCACACTGGCTTTTTTACGAGAATCGTAGTTCTTTTATCTTTCCTCTGAAAAATAGTATGGTCCGATGTTTTGGGGAGTAGGTATATTTTGTTTTATTAAATTTTCTCGTCTCTTCCTCTCGGAGAGGAACCATGCTAAATGCCCGTTTCCCTCACTCTCTCCCGTGGTTCTGTTAACAATGCTATGCCAACTCTTTGAAGAAAACATCTCCGTGTAAACCTTCAGTGAAAATTTCCTAAGGAACGACTTAGCATCTCGATATATGGTCATTTTAGAGGGCCTGTGGGTAGCTAGGGCCTTCACAACTAAGAGAGAATTTCAATTTTAATGATTAATCAGATCCATTTAGGTTGTTGACTTTCATCAATTTGTAGATTTGTGTTTAATTTTCCCGGTCCCTGGACTCCACTTCTAAGGGGGGCTGTTCTCTGAGCGCAGAGGAATCGTGCACGCACACTCTTTCCCTCTTCTTTGGCCACACACAGTCCTACCCCCTTCGTGAAATCAGCCTCCCCCAGTTTGAGTTTGCATCCCCTAATTACGTGCTTTCTTAAATGTTTGTTTTCCGTTGCTCTAACTTTGGTTTTGCATATCTCTCTAAAAAAGCCCACAGAAACAAGTTAACTATACTTTTCATTCCAAACAGAAATTAAACCTAGGTAACGAACCCTTTGGCAGCAAAACAGTGGGATTTCCCAATGAGCCACATGAATGCAGAGGATGCTGAAAGCCAGCAGAGCCACTGGGGACCCATGGAGCCCAGAGGTTAATGCGAGGGAACGTCCACCAAAGGTCTGGGAAGAAGCCATCTGAGCTTTAACACTGATGCTTAATTTGTGACAAAACCAACCTAAGGCATTTTCCCTTTCTTATTTAACACTTAGAAAAATCCAAAGCTCCATGTAAGCACAGGATTAAGGATGTGGAAGGCAAAGAAAACCATTTCAACAGAGGCACCTCCATCAGCGTGACTTGCGCCACTTAGGGGCTAACTCTACTTCCCCAGGATGGAGATTTTGTGATTGCAGGTCTCTATTTGGCCTGCAATAAATATGAATCTATAGATTCATATAGCTCTAGAAGCGGAGCTATTATATGACCCTTTTCTGGTATGATCTTTAGAAATGATCTTATATCTGGTCTTTAAGGTAGATTCAGGTGGCATTTCATTTGTGAGGATAAGGGTATAAAGATACTACAATTCATGTAAAATTCTATCCAATTTTTAGGTGTAACTTTTCATCTGGAAAATCTGAAATTGTCTGATGATGGGTTCAGTTGTACTGTTGTCTTCACTAATTTTCACAGCAAAGAGTGAAATCTCTGAAGCAGTAGAGCTATAGTCAGAACCTTTGATAAGATGTCATGGCAGATTCCTTCCCCAGCACAATGACTTGTCAGAAAATATCAGACGGGCTCCCTGAGGTTCCAGATGGAAGGCCCCAGTACCCACCTGTACTCACTCACTGGGGCCTCTAATGTGAGAATAGCATAATTATTTCATTGACAAAAAACTCTAGGTAGGGGGAAAAGCTCATTAGGGCACATAGACTTTTCAAGAACAGAAGATTTGGCTCCCTTTATATTTTTTAACTAATTGTAATATTTAAACATCTGCTCCTCTTATTCTAAGTATTAACAATCTACTTCAAAGGAAAACACTATAAACCAGAAGTGTTCAGAGAAAGGTGTAATTCCCATCTCATTTTGAGATCTACCTTGTTTGAGGGGTAAAGCCAGGAGAAAAGCAATATTGGGAGAAAAATCGATTCCTATACTGCAAGTTCTTAATTCCCTCCAAGATATGCTAAATTCTTTCTGTAAGCACAACAGGGAAAAGACTATTTCTCTGTTAATTTATTCTCTGAGTTGCCTCCTGAGAGTCTCCTTGTTGCTCAAATGTGACCTCTCTCTAAGCCAAACACAGCATATAAATGCATTACCTTCCCCCCAGCATGGGACATGACTCCCATGAGCCTTCCTGGCACTGAGGGATTACTACCAAGCACCAATAAGTAATGCAACTGGAAAAAGACCTCGAATAAAAGGGGGAAAAGGTAAAGACAAATGAGTTTATATGGCTAAGAGACTTTAAAGTGAGTCAGGAGGTCATCCCAGAGGTAACGCTTATACACGTCTCAGCAGGATCTCGTAGACTGCTAAAGTGGATACTACCTCAAATAGTGGGGCTCCTGAGAGCTCTGGAGACACCCAGGTCCTATGGTCAGGGCAGATAGCTCCGGAGTTTGGTGCCTTGCCAGTGGGCCCTACTTTGGGGTTTGTGCTCCTGAGAGTGACAGAGTTGGACTCAATTATGGCTTCCCTACACATGGCTCATCTGTCCCTTCTATTTAAACCTATATTTGGTGCTAGAATTTGTAGGTGTACATCCAAGAGACTGGAGTCTTTGGGCTGTCCATGTGCCAGCTGGGCCCAGAACCTCGGCGGAGTTGCAATACCTACTCTCCAGTTCATGGGACTCACCCAGGACAACTAATGAGGATTGACAACCATCATAGCAAGGAAATGAGAGAGCCAACAACTGCAAGCAAGAGAGTCCCATTTATCGGCTGTATGGGATCGAAGCCTCCTCTCAATTAGAGGTGGAGTGGACATCACCATCCCAGAATCCTCAGGACTGGGGAATGAGCTATGGACTAGAGTGGACTTACTGGTATTCTACTATAGACATATTGTGATTCTAGCAATGGAAGAAATTACAACATTGATGTGGTGGCAGTGACCACTGGAGGCTCTGGGGACAGAGAGAGGGAAAAACAGTTGTAATACAGGGGCTTTTTTGGGACTTGGGAATCATCCTGAATGACATTGCAATGACAGGTATAGGCCATTTTATATGGTCACATAACATGCAGAACTGTGTGGGAGAGAGTGTAGACTATAATGTGAACTATGGTCCATGCTCAATGGCAAAGTCCCAGGATGCTTTTATCAATTGCAGTGAATGTGCCACACTAATGAAGAATGTTTATGTGGGAAGGTGTGGGAGGTGTGGGGAGTGGGGCATATGGGAATCCTTATATTTTTTGTGTAACATGTATGTAATCTAAGTATCTTTTAAAAAATAAAAAAATAAAAAATAAAACCATTTACCACTTTTAAAAAAATTTATTCTCTGATGCAGTTTTACCATAATGCAGAGGTGGAGTCAAGATGGTATGGGGCAAGAGGCCAAATCCACAGAAATGATAGTGCTTTGACGTGGGGATAAGAAGTTTAGGTGTCCTCCTGGTACCAGTTTACAAGGCTGAGCCTCTGTTGCACCATCTGTAAAAGGTGGAATTCATCTGCCAAAGTCCTTTACAGGGATATAGAAATCAAGACGTTTCTCCAAAAGTGTTTAAAATATATATCATTTTACCTTACCACATGCAATTGGGCCCAGCACACACAGCTATTTAAAAGTGGAAAAGATGCCAGCCAGGTTGAGCTCTGAGTATCAAATCCTAAAAAGGAACATGGTGGAGAGGGGAGTGCAGAGAAGTGGGGCAGGGACCTGCAAAGCTCCATGGCCGCCCTCCAGTATGCGATAGGGTTCTTAGTGATACCTGGAGCAATATGCTTCATTACAAACTGGCAACATACCCACCCAGGTTACAGAGGATGCTCTCTGTGTAAACTTAGAGCAGGAGGACAGACAGGTGTGTCATTGCGTCCTTCCTTGCGACAGATGGGGGTAGCCTTCTTACCAGTACAGCCAGACATAAACCTGGATGTGTAAGAGCATGCTGGCATGGCCAGAGCTTTCTTCCCTCCCTACACAGTAAAGTAATAGCTTGACTTTTAGCAAAGATATAAGCCCGTACACAATATTACTAACTGGTCTGTGGAGCCTTCTGAGTTGACACTTTCCTGCCTCTTTCTGCTCCTGGTTTAGACCATATGCCAGAGTTACTTAAGAAAAGAGACCATGATTCCCTGTCATTGTTTTTGAGTAATGAATGGGCAATTACCAGACTCTTCTGGAAACTCCTGTCTTCTAAGAGTCCTAATGGAGCATTTGATTCCTAGTATTGGGAAAGTAAATAGCAGTGAGGGTGCCCACATATTTCAAAGGCTGTAGAAATTATATTGCACCAGTTAAACCACCAGAAATTAAATGGCTTTCTGAAAGGATACTGCTGGGATATTTTTCATCACTTTTACAATATTTTTTCCTTGCTGTCATTTAAAATAGATTCTTGGAAACTTGAACCTTAAATCTGTCTCCTTACCCAAAGTTTTCCTTTCAGCATGCACACACACATATATAACTGCTTTGTTATTTTAGGATCACTCATAGACTGGTGGCATTGATTTTTTAAATAGAAAAAATACATAAAAGCTTTCTCCCCACATATTTTCCCCACACACACTGTGTCTCACAACGGTAAATTAAAGCCACGTAGGCAAAAAGAGAGAAAGAGACATCCTCATTGACTATATAGAAGCAAGGGTGATGGGCCCAGTCCCTTTCCAGGTAAATATCTATTAACATAATTTCATTTTTTGGCGTTTCTTTAAATATTTAATTATATAAGCCAAACACATCAAAATAAATTTTATTAGGTGCAAGGTTTATGGAATGTTTACAGCTAGAGTCATAACAAAAACAACCTTCATACAAATTGCAGAATAAGCACAGCAAGTAATCCTGATTTTCATAATAGTTTGGATACACATACATTGTTGGTAAAAGTCTAAGAAAATATGCTTTGTATTAGCTCTGCTCACTTTATATTCAATCTTTCTTTTAAAAATTTAATTGCATTTCCCATTGTTTCTATTGCATTCTTATAACACAATTTGTGTTCCCTTTGGTAGCTAAAATTACACCTGTAACTGTCCAAAACTATTAGTGAAGTCAGCTTAGACTGTGGGATAAAGTATCTGTCTTGTATTTCAGACAGATTGTGTTCCAACACCAATGTGGTCAGGTTTTTATTAAAAATTCTTCATATTTCTTTTCTCTCAGTGCCAAACAGATCTCTACATTTTCAACACTTAATCATCTTCATCATCTAAAAATATTTCCACATTAAATGAAAATATTTAAACTTCTTTTTGATGCAGCAAAACTTAGAACACTGTTCGAAGTCTGGTTTTCATAAAGTTCGGTAAAAGGGCAGTGTGACTATAGAAGTGACTCTGTTGTAAGTAGCTGTCAGGGTCAACTCTGGGGAGAAATGGAATGGTTAGCAGCAGAATGGCCCTTTCTCTGAGGTTTTGGAAGGGCTATTTCGGCAAGCAAGTTTGTTCTCTTTTTTTTTGAGAATCGCCTTTTGGAAAGCTAGCACTGCCAATGTAAAATTGTGGCTTCCCTTAGTAGAGATACTTGTCACCAAACCCCTCAAGCTCATTCTTGCGGCACAATCATTGGAGGGGCTGAGGGGAAGTGCACTAGGATTGGCCCCTTTCCCAAATGGCTACAGGCAAAATCCTTAATTACTTGCTACCCTAACAGGATCCAATCAGAAAAACAGAAACCAATCTGAGCATTTAAAACACAGGGATTTTAAAACATAAAAATTGCATTATGTATGTGTTATGGATTGGTTATACAGGTACTGGAAGAGGGCAAGAAGCCTACAAGGGGCAGCTAGGAAACCCTGAGATTAGCAACAGTAGGAAGCCATGGGCTCCCCTGGTTGGAGAGAGAGGAGGAAGTGAAACTAGAGCTCAGAGGAGACAGTCACTGGCTGATATGCTGCCTGAAGTAGAGAGGGAGGGGACAGCATCGCAGCTGGCCCAGGGCTCTAGGGGTCCTCACTCCTGTTCTGACCTTTCTCCAGCTCTGGACCCCATCCTTACCACAGAGGAGGAGTTCAGGGGGCGAAAGGGAGGTCCCCACTCAGAGGCTGCGTGCCTGCTTCTCTGCCTCAGCAGCCCGAGCCCACCCCCAGGGACAATGCAGGCCTCTGGCCCCCTCCTGAAGTGGACGGCACATCCAAGTGTGTGCTCTAGGATGCCCCAGAGCAGCTGTCTGGGGAGAAGGGGTGGAGCTTGGACACATGGGCTGGGATGTGCACGTGCATGCGTGAAAGGTCCCAAGAAGCAAGTGAAGGGTAGACCAGAAGCAGGGGCTATGGGGGACAGGGGACCAGGGCCAGGGCCAAGGCAGGGCCAGCTCTTCCTGTGCCACCATGCTCAGGCTGGGCATTGCTGGAGCCCAAGAATTCTAGGTCAGACTTAGCCTCCAAAATCACTGTGACGGTATCGTTAATGAAGCAGAGTGGATAGAATGAGTTTTATTTAATAGTCTGTTACAAAAAAAAACAGACTTTATAACTCTTCAATACTTAAACATATGGTATGAGGGCCTCCATTTGACTATGTAAATGGGGGACCTAAGGAGGGAAGAAATACCTTGGCTATTCTTTTCCCCTCAACTTCCAATCTCCCACCAGTACCTGTCATTGGCTAAACCGAGTGATATAGGGTCCCTCTGATACAGAGCAGACAGGGTAATGGTGAGGAAAGTCTCAGAGGGCAAACAGGCTCAGGGCTGGGACACCCTTTTATGCTAGGTTATAAATATTTTACTTAAAGTGAGGTTTGAATTTATGTTCCACTAGAGTCCCATCAGTTCCTGACTTTCTTCTTTCCTTCTTCCCAACCTCCTTTAAAATGCAAAGACTCTTGAGAGGGGTGGCAGATTAAACCCCTAGTAAATTAGTGTGAATGAATCTGTTAAGTATTTTCTGGTGTCTGGAGAGCCTGGAGTTGCTTGAGAGAACAGGCTGTCTAGGGAGACACAGGAGGGAGTAGAATGGCCATCTGGCAACTTTCTGCAAAAGTCACTTTGTGAAAATATACAGATTCAAAGAAACAAATATCCAATGACAATATCAGTTCTGGAGAGTAAATAGTACAGTAGCTAAGAGTAAGCTCAACCTGCACGTCAGTCTGGATTCTGGTATACCTATGTGATTAAGAAAATGTACTTAACATTTCTGTGCCTTAGTCTCCTCATCTTTAAAATGGGGATAATAAAACCACCTTTCAGGATTGGGCAGAAATTTATGACGTAAGTATATAAAATGCTTAGCACAGTGCCTGACTGACATATAGTGATCATTCAGTTAATACGAGCTATTAAGATTACATGGTTGGCTGATAACAGTCCCCAAAGGCATCCACTTTCTAATCCCCGGAAATTGTGTATACGTTACCTTACACGATAATGTAAGATGTGATTTGTAGATGTGATTAAGTTAAGTATCTCATGATGGGGAGATTATCCTGGATTATCTGGGTGGGCACACTGTAATCACAAGGGTCCTTATGAGAGGGAAGCAGGAGGGTCAGAGTCAGTGGAGATGTGACGACAGAAGCGAGAGGTTGGAGTAAGGTGAGAAAAGGACCAGGAGCCAGGAATGCTCTAGGAACTCTAGAAGCTGAAAAAGGCAAGGAAACAGATTTTTCCCTGAAGACTCCAGAAGGAACACAGCTCTTCCTATACCTTGATTTTAGACTTTCTGACAAGAAAGCAAATCTGTGTTGTTTTAAGGCCCTGAAGTTTATGGTAATTTGTTACAGCAGCAGTAGGAAACTAATACAGACTATTATTCAAGATGGTCTGGAACTAGATAGAAATGTGTCTTGGAAGAGGGAAATTTCAGTTTATTTTATTTTAAACCTCTAAAACTGGTAAAATTAAGAATGGCAAAGAGAGGAACCCTTCTATAATACAAGACCTAGTATCACAAGGAAATTTCCCCGTACACAGGAGTTCAAGAAACCTGATTATACTCTGACAACAAAACGTAACTGTAGGGGATTTAGAGTGGAATCAAACTTTCTCAGTTCATAATTTCTGGCAGGGATCTCTTCTGCTTTCCTGTAGACACCCTCTGGTGGAAGGGCAAATGAGCAGTGAGGCAGGTATGACTGCAAGCCCGGGGAGGAATGAACTCAGAAGGTTGCTAATCCACCCTAGTTGACATGATTTTGCACATTCTGTAGTAAGAGGTCAATAAATATTTGGAGCTTTGATTTTTTCCCTTCCTTTCATTCTTCTTTGGAATTTAAAATGCCTTACCTTTAGTTTAGCATCCCTTCAGCCAACACTTACTAAACAACCACTCTGAGCCTAACACTGGGCAAAAGCCAGGGAGAAAGAGATGAGTGGCAAAGGAACCAGCACGAGGAGAGAGAGCTTACAGTCCTCAGGAAGGGGCAGATGAGTAAACAGGTAATTAAAATAAAATGTGACATAAACTTCAATATACAAATGAACAGTGTACTCAGATTTCTAAGAAGTCAGGAATAATTCAGAGTGGAAGCACTTTAGCCACAGTTTGAGGGATGAATGAAAGTTTCCCAAGTGCAAAAGCTGGGGAGAAACATGTGCAAACTAACAGAGTCTCAAAGGCGAATGATGTGTTCATTGATGAGTTAGAATTAGGGGTGACTTAGGGAGAGGGTAAAGATAAAAATGGGATGTTAGGTAAGAGATGATCGAAGCTCTTATATGCCATACCATGGAAGCTACATGGTGAGATGGAAAGAGAAAAGGTTGAAGAATAGATGGATTTATGTTTGACTCTTGAATCTGATTTTGCCACTTATTAGTTATGTGATATTGAGCAAATGATTTAACCTCAGTTTCCTCATTTGTAAAATACCAATGACCAGTAAATACATAAAAAGATCTTCCTCCTCCTTTATACTCATAAAAATATAATTTAAACAAGAATTCCCTGCCCTCAGACCATCAGGTTGGCAAAAATTAAAACATCTGATAAGACCAAAGATGTGGGGATATGGGTGTTCCTTAACAGAGTAACAGGTAAATTATTTCCTGGGGAAATAATTTGGGAATATCAAGATTATTTAAACATTCCCCTAGACTTCCAATGCCTCCCCACCACTACCACCAGTTACTGCACTCTCCCTCATGGTTTTCCTTTCCTATACCCACATCTCTGAAAATAATCTCCAGGATTTATCCTAATTTAGGCATGCCATCTCTATCTTGTTAGGACACTGACTGAATTAGTACATAAAGCCACATGGTAGCGGTAGGTTCTCAGTATATTTAGATCCCTTGCCTCCCTTCCCGAAGATCTTGGGCAGCATGTTACATGTTATTGGGAACTCCTGAGTTTCTTCAAGCCAGAGATTGGCTTGATCCATTTTGCTCTGTAGAAAGGTGACTCTGATGGCAAGTGAGAAGGGGAGGAGACAGGGGAGAGCTAGGCCAGGAGACCCTGATCTGGATCTCTTCCTGGGAGAGACTCCCAGGATACAGCGGGTGACTGATTATGGTACCAGGAGCAGTCAGGGATGGCTCCTAGTTTTGTGGCTTGGAAGAATGGTAGATAACAGATGGCACTTTTAGTTGAAAGGAGAATCAGGAGGAGGAGGAGGAAGTGGGAGGAAGGGCAGGGACAGGAGATCTGAAGGAGCAGGAAGGGCTCACTTCCCTTTGTTCACCTTGCATTACTTTGTGAGAAGAAGGGTGGGGGTGGAGATGGAGGAAGGAAAACAAGTAGACAACAGCAAACACAAGGACTTGCTGTGAGAAGATGTGGAGAGAAAGAAGAGGGGGTGCAGCCTCCTGTCATTGCCTGTGAATGTGTCCCCCTATTTCTGTATGCTAATGATGATTATTATACTATACTTCCAGCCCAGTCCTCTCTCAGATTGGAAGTTGAGGTGGAAATAAGTAGCACTTCAGCTACTGCTACATATTTCCACCCAGATGTCTCAAAGGAGCCTCAAAAACATTTGTCACTCTGAATTCATCCTGTATCCCCCAAACGTGGTCCACCTTCTGTATTCTCAGCTTGGTCAACAGCAGCAGCATCCATACAGTTGGCCATCCAGGCCAGAAACACAGGAGCCCTTTTTGACACCCCATTCCCACATCCACTCAATTACTAGATTCTATCTCCTGTACCTCTTTTGAAACTCTCACTGTCTCCATCCCTCCTTCCATACCCTATTTCTATCCACTAGAATCTCCCCTTTGGACCACTGCAACCACCACTAACCATTATCTTCACTCTGCTTTGTTCCTTTCCACCCACTCTCCACATTGCTGTCAGAATGAGCCGTCGAAGAGGCAAATGTGAGTGTGTCCTTACCTGATTGAATGCTTTGGTAGCTTCTTGTCGCCCTAGCCTAAAGACCAACTCCTTAGCTCCAATAAGACTGCATTGTCTGTCTCTATCCTCATGAAGTAATTAAAAGGGAAGGCTCTATTGCCAGACCACTAAGTTCAAATCCTGGCTCTGCAGTGACTAGATGTATGACCTTGCTGCCTTGATTACCTCACCTTTAAAATAGGAATTATAATAACAGCTGCCTTTCAACCATAGTACATGCTCAGTCAACGTTAGCTATTCTTTCATCTTGCACAGCCCTCCCTCCTGCACCAGCCATACCAAAATCTTTTCTGCTTTTTCAGTTGATCTCTTGTGCATAATGTTTCCTCGACCTAGACAGACACTGTTTCCTTCTAACGCTCTTGTTCTTCTAGAAGGAGCTTGTGTGGCTTTCTTACACTCTCTTAGACTAAGACTGGGGGTATTTGCTAAATGGACTGCTTTCCTTCTTAGTATATACTAGGCACTTGTTAAATAATTCATGGTGGAATTAATGAATGCCACTTCATGGAAATTACTTTTTTCATAGTTTCTCCTCCCATAGGACCCAATGTGCATGAAAGTTATCCTGTTCACTGCTGAATCCTGGTATCTGGTAGAGAGAATGGCACACAGAAGGGGTTAAATAAATATTTGTTGAAGTAATACATTTGCCATTCTAGACAAATACCAACTTTGGAAATCTACTTATACACTCAAATGGAGCTGTCATGAATCATAAAATTCAGAAAATTTTGCCAATTTACATTAGAGGTTTTTTGTTTTTTTTTTTCAAATTTCGTGTTCTCTCCAAGTTTCTTCTGTAAAACTCATCCTTTAATTATCATATATGTTGGATAATTTTGAACTCAGGATTTTTTTTTTTTTTTTACTTTATGCCATGTGGCAAAATATTTTTTGGTGAACTTAAGCCTTTTCTCTGATTTTGCCAATTGAGGAGAGAATATCAGGGACTTGTAGGGATGCAAAAAATTACAAGTTAAAAGCAAATCATTAGTCTAATCATTTTAGTCTAAGGTTTCAGGTAAACATATATATACCAATTATTCCCTTAATTCTCGATCTATTTTCCTTTATTGGTATTAGTGAAACTGCTTTGTGAATATAAACCATCTTCACTCTGGCAGGCAGCATGATATCTTTTATTGCACTATTTAAAAAGACTGATTAACTGTAATCCAAACTCTCCATTATCTATGGTTCACTTTTTGCTCTATACCTGAGGAAAAGTAAAAAAACAAAAAACAAAAAAGTTGTTGTTTTTTAGCTAAAACAACAACAAAACATTTGCAGCACACATCCTGGGACAAGTGTATATTAAATCTGATCTTAAACATGTTCTGTATGCTTAATGCTGTGCTGTTAAAATGAACATTAATTCTTTTTAAAGACTAATGATTCAGCAATACACCGAGTCGCCAAAGATTCAATTGCTTCCCTCCATGCTGTCTGAGAATGGAGAAGGGAGAAGAGTAGAATTATACATCTAAAATTTTCAGTAAGATCTAAAACAAAAAGGGATGCTGACTTGATCCTCAGTTAAACAGAAAACTTGGTTTTACTTTAAGTCCCTGGATCTTGGCAAATTGAGCTTTTACCATATTTCTTCCATTACCGTAAATGATATCTTAACAGCCAAATGCTTTTGGTTTAGTATGAGATACCTCTCACTGAAGAGGCACTCAATCCACACTGAATAAATAAAAGAATTAACAAATAAACTTATGTATTAAGCTGGATCTGGCCCCTTTAGGAAGACATTTGTTTGCCTCAACCAAATTCAGCAAATATCATAAATGATAGTGAAATAGGTGACACGAAACCAAGATGTTTGGAAGACTGATGGAGAGAGAAATAACTCAAAACCCTGAAAATAAACTGTTAAATATTACGAGTACTGCCATGCCTTGCTAAACTCATTTTTTCAGGACAGAAAAGCAGATTGTGGAATTATTCACGCCAAAGTAATCCTTACTTAATTTAATCATCGAGCTAGGTTTCCTAATATGGATATTTTCTTAGACTTCAATTTGTTACATAGCTAACTGATTTTCTAATAGACTATGTCGGTAATAAGAAAATGAATTACATGCTCTTGGCAGAAAGATGACAAGTTAGATCTGAATTTATCCCACACAAACTCAGTACCCCCTTTTAAATTCAATAAGCTTGGGGTACCTCTACAATATATCAGATCTGTATGCCAATTGTAAACAGATGGCAAGCCTCCACATCCCACGGGCTGCAGAGAGGACAGTCCACACTGTACTTTTATCTGGGTACTGTCCGTGCAGGCATCATCAACAAGGGCACATGGCCTATTTTAGGACCTTCCAAATGCATTAATCCAGGTGGCTTAGCACAGGCAGAACCTAACACCCCAGTAAACTTAACACTCCACTCAGGAGAGGGCAGTGACACACACACACACAACCAGCCAACCCATTAGGACACAGCTCTGAATGATGAAATAGGAAAACAATGAAATGAGCTGTCTAATGTTTGAAAGTCTTTTGGTCCTTCGTTGCCCACAGTTTCCAGCCATGAGCCAGGAGAACTGCAGCAGTCACTGTTTCATCTCCTCGCCCTTCACAGCAGGGAGTTATTCAGAAATAATAAAGCCTTTCTACGATAGGAAACATTATTATTAAGAGCATTAGACACTAATAGATTCCCACCCTTCACACTGGCTGCAGATCGTTTGTCTCACTTGTCAAATACAAGTTCATTTTTGACACTGATTTCTTAAATTTCCGCTGACTTGGCAATCCACAGCCACTTCTCACAAGCTCTGTAATATCTTAAAGACTTCACAGCTAAGCAGTTAGAAAGGATTTGGGGTTTAATTCAGCTCACTGACCTGTTTAAGGGAATAACGGAAATAAAACAATTTTCAGCGAAAGGCCTGAGAAGGCCTCTCTCCTACTGAAAGCCTCTTTGTATCAATGCCATGAATCAAATGGTTTGTCTAAGTGGTTATTCTGCACCACCAGTGCAGGCCCAGCAATGCGGCAGTGAATCACATTTAATAACTTGTGGTTAGCTGTCATGAACACTTAATTTGATGTTGAACACAAACCCTGCAGGGGCAGAAGGGGGCTGGGGAGAAGGGAGAGGTGGGTTAGAGTGGGGAGCAGAGAAAGTTAAGGTCCACTCAAGATACGGCGGCTGGGTTTCTCCCCAGGGATGGACGTAAGGAGGCGGGGCGGATGTGGGATCCCGTCTGCTGTCGCTGGTGTTTGCTTCTTTGCAGCAGGACAGAAGAGAACACTCGTTTTCTTGGCCTTTCCTGTCCCCTTAAAGCCTTCGGGGTCCTACGCAAGCCCCATAATGAAGGCTCGCCCAGGGCTACGGGGACACTGCAGTGGTTTCCCGAGCGCTATGGGAGAGGGCTGTCGGGCCGGCTAGAAGAATTCAAAGCGTTTGGGAAACCCACAGAAGATTTCTTGCAGCTTTTTAGCCGTCTGGCAGGCAGTAGAAACCCCTCCTGTGTCAATTGCTGAACACTGCTGTCCCTGTGTCCTGTATGGAATGCGTCAAAACTCGGCATTACCACAGCTTCACATGCTGGCCATGTGTGCTGGCGGCAGCCGGCTCCCGCCGCTTCAGACGTTTTAATTTGTCACTCGGGAAAGCAGATGTGTCAGGGAGTTGGAGAACTTGGGAGGTGACCACAGCGAACTCCCTGAGGGGCCTACCCCACCGGGATCTCTGATGGGCCTCATCCATTTTGCCGGGAGAGGGGTGGGGCAGAGGGAAGAGATTCGGCGCGGAGGCCGCCTCCCACCGAGCCGCGGCGAGCGCCTCCCGCGCGCAGGTCGCCAAGCCCCGCAGGCAGGCCCCCAGCGCTCTCTGCCAGCGTAATAGCGCGCGCTTTACTTGCCCGGTCTTTATTTCACAATCTCTGTCTCAAATGCACTTTGCGAATATAATCTCATTAATCCTCAGTCCTCTCACAGTAGTTCCTTGAGTTACACAACTATTCTCATAAATTTTTCTAAATTGGTGTGAGAATGCTTCAAATTCTGCTTTGCAGTGTGACCTGAGTCAGAGGACTGTGTCTTGACAATTCCAATTTCGTCTACTAGCAGGAAATCTGCGTCAAGGGAAAATGGAATTCGACATTTTAAAAAAGTCAGCAGTCTCATTTTCAAAGTGGAAAGGAGCAGTACCTATGTTTTCAGATAGTGTCGATTTATCTTGCAGCAAAGCAAACTTCAATATATTCCAATAAACACTAATTAAGTTGTACGCTTCTGAAAGTGTTAAGCACAGTCCTTAGAGTGCCAGAAACTTCGGGTCATCAGAGATTTTTCTTACTCCCCGCAAGCACTTCACCCTGCCCTCCTTACTCCCCTCCACCCCCCCCCCCATCGCCACGTGCATCCGCATGACAGTGGAGCTGTAAATAAATGTGTTGGACCAAATTCCTAAAAACTCAGGTGACAAGATGGGTGTCAAAAATATAAACCTCCATTTTACATGTTTATTTTAATTTATTTGTAGCAATAACAGAAAGTAATGTTTATATTAAGAAAATAACTCAAACACATGGAATAAAAGTAGCAAACCTATAGCTGCCCCATAAAACACAGCTTTAAAAAAAAGAGACACTACCCATAAAATAAACACACACAAACACGCACTTGAAACGTTTGGAATGTAACAGATACATTCCAATAAAAAATTATGGTACCAAGTTCCATGGTGCAAACCAGACCCACAGTAAAATTAGAAAAATGAATTTGGACAAGAAAATCAACATTAAAAGGTGTAATAGTATTTACTCACTTTAGAGGGGAGATTGAAGTAAGAATAAAATGAAAGGATTTGAAAACTGGAGAAGTCCATGACAGGTGTGTCATTTAAATTATTCATTTTTATGGATGGGGGCGGTGGGGAAGAGGCACAGGTGGTTTAGCAACTTGCTTGAAGTCCTACTGCTGGCTTGTTGATATGCCAAGGATGAAAAACTCAGTTGTTCACCTATGAATCCTGCCTTTACTGCCTGTCTCCAGCAACACGGATTAGAATGGTAATCATTTATGACAATTTTACAGGGCGGAAATGGAAGCAAATAGAGGTAAAAATCACTGAGCAAATTGATAGCAGAAAGAGTCAGGAGTCTGAATGACTAAACTGTTCCACGCACACACACACACACACACACACACACACACACACACAATATGTTTCTTGACTTAAGCAGTGATTTGCTTAAACCATTTAAATTTTCAGGTAATCGGTAGACTGAAAATATGCAGATAAACATATTAAAATATTAAAAAACTGTTTACTTCTATACTTACTTTCCAAGACCTGAACTCTGATTTGTGCTTCTCCTGATAGAATTTCCAAGCTTCCTTTTCCAAACGGAAGGACTAGGCTGCCATCAGGGCCCTGTGAGTGTAAATTGAAGACTCAGCACACAGCGCAGGAATCCAGGATCTGAAGGAACTCAGTGGAAAGTCTTCTTGATGCTCTCAACTTAAGGCTTCAGGATTTGGCCTCAGCAAGAAGGAAGCAAGTCCCGATTCCTTCAGGACCATAATTTCAACATGAACACACTAAGTTTATTAGTTTTAAGAGCTGTTAATTTGACACTTGCCTTCATAGAGTTTACCTAAAAATAGGGAGTGGGGGAGGGGCAAGAAGAGGGGCAGGAGGGCAAAACCCAAAACTAAAATGTAAAGGATTCTGACTGGAATGGCAAAAACATGTCATTTATAACATTTTGGTCAACGGGCTTACGGCATGCCACATCTTCATAGAAATCCTATTATCAAAGCCACCAGACACTATATTTGCTTCCTAATTATAGACCCTGAGCTAACAGTTACTTTTTCTTCCCTATAATAACAACAACACTTTGTATTTATCTAGCGCCTTTCTTCCAACAGGCTCAGAATGCTTTGCAGACATTAACTCGTGAATCCCGGGCCTCTGCCTCTGGTGATCAGTGGCACCTCTTAGTAGCCACATTCATAGTTGGATAAAACAAGGCACAGAACAGCAAAGACTTAGTGAGACACCTAATTTAATTCTTGCGCCTTGGAGCTGATGACAAAAATGCTTCCTTCATTGTTTGTTTTCTATTTAGTCAAGTCCTACTTCAGATTTGTGACAAAACAGAATTCTTGGGTCTGATGAAGCTTCCATTATGGACATTTTTCTTTCTGCCTTTGCTTCCTGATCACTGCTTGTGAACAGCTTTAGCGTGGCAGTTTGACTAGCAATTCCAATTCTGAGTTTAGCCATAAGGATCTTACATCTGTGAACCTCTCCTACCCATAAGCAACCCCTGTGGTGCTTGAGGCCCCCAAAACAAAGAAATAAAACACAGGCCATTACCAAGGAACTTAGGGGTTGCCTTTTAGACACATTTAACTAGGGATCTAGGATTTTTATCTTCCATTGTTACCAAAAGTTTCCAAATGGAATTCCTCACTAGGCTCGTTTAAAACTTAACTAAAAATAAAATATGGAATTATAGAATTCATATTTGAAAATACTTACAGGCCTTCTAGAATTCCTTTTCCAATATTGATGACATGCCACCATTCAACTATTGCCTGCACTATACTAGTTTTCAATAAACTCAGACAGTAGCCCATCTTATTTTAATAACTCTCCTTGATAGAAACATCTTTATGATATAGACCTGAAGTCATCTGCCATATAACTTTATCTTATTCATGCTAGTTCTGCTTTTAGAAAAACCCAGCTTTTTCAGTAACTCTTCCACACAACAGCTCTACAAAAATTTAAGGAAACAGTTCTGTTCCCTTTAAGTTTTCTCTTCTCTAAGCTAAATCTCCCACTTTTTAATGGTTCCTCATATGACATGTTCTCCAGACCCTTCACCGTCCTGGTGTCTTGCTTTGGTTTCTCTTCAACTGTCAGTGACCCTGAAACCTGGTTGTGCTCTGACCAGTACAGATGACTGTGTAACTGTCTCCTCCATTATCCAGTCCTCCATGCTTCTAGTAATGCAACCTAGGGTTTCATGAAATTTTGCTGGCCATAACAATCTGTGGCTACTATTCAGTTGGAATGCAACTAAACTCCTAGGTCTTTTTTTTATCTTAACTGAGAGTAAAGCAGTCCTCATTCTATTCTTGCAGAGGTGGGTTTAGAATCATCAGTTTCCATTAAAACTGATTTGGTTAGATTCAAGTCTCACAGATTGAAATCTTTTTGGATTTTTATTTTGTCATGTTGGAACTACCATCCTTAGATTTGAATCCTGACTAATTTGAGATTCCTTTTTCCATGTTTTCAGTTATTCACTAATTTGCAAAGGTTCTCTGCATCTGGTGTTATTCTAAGTAGAAGGAATATAAAAATATATAAGATCCTTGTCCTCAAAACATTTGTCATCTAAAGAGATGCAGAAATGGGAAGCCAAGACATGAAGCTGGAGAAGATTGAGGTCAACTTGTGATGACCATAACTGACCTCATTAAGGAGATTGAATTTAACTGTCTAGGCCCTAGGGGATTTTTAAGCAAGAGGATAACCTGATAAGATGTTTGTGTTAGGAGAACATCGATGGTAGTAGATGGAATGATGGTTTAGAGGAGGACACTGGAGTCAGGATAGTTGGGAGCTGTTGCAATACTTCAGGTAAGTGTTAAGAGTCAGCAGCGGCAATGAGAAGGAAGAGGGGGGAATAGAACTGAGAATGTGTAGGAGGTTGAATTAGCAAGATTATGTGACTGACTAAATATAAAGACTGAGAAAAAGAGAGGAGTCAAGAATACACTGAGAAGTGCAGCTTTAGTAAATTCACAGAGATTAGAAAGCTTAAGAGAAGCAAAAACTACTCTAAGAGGACATCTGGTATTGGAAGCCACAGGTTTTCAATTTTCTCCAATATTTCTTAGCAGCTTGACATCAGGAGAAAAGGGAAGGCTTACTTATTCTCATGGTTAAATTTGGTAGGTTTGGTGTAGCAGAGGAAGCAGGGAGTGTGCTGGAGTGTGTGCAGAGTGCACCACTGATCAGTATGTCCAGGGAAGGAGGAAAACAATATATTCTATGAGTAGGGAAAGGCAGAGGCATTGGAAATAGAAAAGCAGGTTAGACGGAAATTCAGGAACAGGAAAGCCAGAGCATAAGAAATTGTGCTATTTAAGTTCCCATTATCATGTTCCAGAAATCTTTTCTCTTGGTTAAGGTCAACACATTAATTGATACTAGTTCTGACTGCACTTTACAGTCATCAAGGTGGCATTTCCTCATCTTGTGCACAAGGCAATCACTTAATGCTTTATCAGACACCTTCTTGTTAACTATTCATTACCTTGAAAACACTCCATTTCATAACCCAATTTTTAAAAACTGAAAGGTTAGTTTGCTAAGACTGGTTCTTAGTGATTCTTTGTTAGTGCCTAGTAATCACTGCACTCTTCAAAGGATTTGTTTCTTTGGTGACTCATTCTTGGAAGCAATTACTAACCAAATTTACCATTTTACATTTTTCCCCTTTTCTTACAATCAAGGAAACATTTTTTCCAGTTCCATTCTTCATTTGCCAATTTATCATGGTTTCTTAAAGATTCACAGGTGCATATGAGATCACATCACGAAATGGTACTTGAAGTGCTGGGCCCTGACTTTCCTGGGCCTGGAGATGTGAAAACATTGAAAACAGGAGGCTCCGCTCTAGGAAACATCATCTCCATTTTTAAAAATTAGTTTGTTCTACTCTTTCCAGTTTGAACAGATTATTTTCCTTGTGTACTAGATACTGTAACAGGAGTTAAGGAGTTCACCTTTACAAAATAAAATTTCCTAGATTTTCCTTGTTTCTTTCCTTTTGCAAACAGATTGAAGAGTTTGTTTTTGCAAGCCTCCATTCCTTAAGGGCTTTAGTTTTCCTAGACCTATTCTTCCAATTTGCCCTACTCTATTGCATATAACATTGTTAAGTGTCTTAAGTTTCAGAATTAGACTCTGAGACAAAGATTTGTTAAAGAAGTGAACCCAGGAAAATCCAGTAAGGGAGTGGAGGAAGGAAGAATGCAAAGAGAAAGGAGCTAAGCAAAGATGCAACTCAGGAAAAAGCCCAGCCCCAGCCTAACTCAGCAAGGGAACTCTAGAAGGTGAATTATGCCTCCGTGTTTACCCCCAATTGAAGAAAGGGAACTGGGCTTTCATAATCCTGCACAAGTCAGTCATTGGGTAAGTGCCACGGGAGTGTGTGGGAGAGAAAATGCAAGGGTGATAAACTGCCAGGCCCTTCTGGCTCTCTGCATGTGAAGATGTGTATGTGAGTCCGTGTATGAGAGTGTATGTGTGTGAGAGTGTGTGAGTGTGTGAGTGTGAGTATGTGCACATGCAAAGCAGGTCCACTAGCCCAAGGGCTGGTAGAAGCAAAGGCATACAGAAATGAGAAAGGAATCTGAAAGGATTTATGTTGAGTATCTACAGTATTTCCCATAGTTAGATATTCTATTTTTATCTTTTTTATATTTCTCTTTGAAATCTCTTTGCACAATTGGGTTGGTTCCCAAAATATCACTCTCTTTTTATGCTAAATCAAGATCATTTGCATCTGTAATTGTCAGAATTCTAATTCTAGAGTGTCCTGTCTTTCCTAAGTTATCTTCTCCTGTACAGTTTGGGCACCAATGAAGCCCCCAACCACCACCCAGTTGCTCACACCAGAAACCTGGTGTCATTCTCCAGTCCTCTCCTTTCCATCAGCACCACACCCCTTACACATTCACATTCACTTGAAAAGTCACCAATTCCTGTCTTTCTTATCTCCAAAACATATGGAGATGTGAACACATTGAAAACAGGAGGCTCCACTCTAGAAAACATCATCTCCATTTTTAAAAATTAGTTTAATTATCTTGAATCCATCTACATCTTTCCATTTTTACTGCCTAGTTTGAATCATCATCATCTCCTGCTTTCTAAGTGTTCTCTAGACTTTCACATCTGCCTCTCTTATCTATTTTCTACATAGCTGCTGGAATGATCTCAAAACATCAGCCAGGTCATGTACCCATGCTTAAACATTCCTAATATACCATTAAGTCTACTCTTCCCCATGGCTTGCAAAGCCCCTGTTTGTAACTTTAGCCTCATCTCAAGCCCCTTGCAGCCTTGTTTATTGTAGTTCTGCCACATGTTATTATATTTCTGTTCCTCTTCCTGACTTCAGTGATTTCATCTGTGGTGTTCCTTTGTCAGGAATGTCCTTCTCTCTGTTCATTACTCGGTTACCTCCTACTGATCCTTCAGATCTCGATGTTTTTCCCTGGCCTTCTAAGTAAAGTCAGTCCTCCTTTCTGACATTTTCCCTTATACTATGCCCAGCACCATGAGAAAAGAAGCTATGGCAAAGCTGCTGTATATGTTGCTATTTTCCTTGATAACATTTATCACATTGTGATTAAATATTCATTTGTCTTACTTCCCCAGTACGTGCCTTTTTCCATTAGACTGTAAAATATATTAGGAAAAGGAAAAGTTCTCTTTTGTTCTCTGGTGTATAGTCAATAATAAAGAGTTGAAAAATAAGTGTATACCTATTTTTTAAATTGTCTTGAAATCTGTCATCTTATGTCTATGACACAGACCTGAGTTGCAAAACAATAGCTTCCCTTTGCAAGACACCCATCACAGTGTGAGGAAAAGCTATGAAAAGACTGCAATTATGTCCTCATAAAGAGATGGACCCAGGTCTTACCCCCCATTTGGGAGGCTTCCATTGTGGAAAAGAATTTCTTAGCCCTTAAAAGTTTCCCAAAAGAACAACTGCATAGAACAGGAGTCAGGAAACTTTTGCTGGAAAGGCCCAGGTAGCAAATATTTTATGCTTTGCAGGCCATACAATCTCTGTCACAACTACTCAAGTCTGCTGTTGCAGTACTAAAACAACCATAGACGAAATGGGTGTGCCTATGTTCTGATAAAACTTTAGTAAAAAAAAGAGGTGACATAAAAGAATTCTACACCATGATCAAAAGGAGTTTATCTGTATGCAAAGGTGGTTTCCAAATATCTTTTTCCACTCCTTCAGGTTGAAAGGAAAAGACAGGAAAGAGTGACTTGGAGTAGTGTGAAGAAATAAAGATTTTCATTAAAGGTAACGAAAAGGGTAAATGTAAAACCCAATAGTACTATATCTTCAATATATAACTCTACTCTTTAATTCCTATAAGAGTCCAAATACATTTGAACAAGAAAAAGGCATATTTCCTGACAATAAACATGCAAAATATAAAGAGTTAATGTGGGACAAAAATCAAAAGAGGAGAAACATAGATTTATGGGGGTAGAGAACATGTATGCTGTTGAAACTAAGTTGAGGGGAAGCGGATGTGGCTCAAGCAATTGAGTTCCCGCCTACCACATGGGAGGTCCTGGGGTCAGTTCCCAGTGCTTCCTGGAGAAGACAAGTAAGACAGTGGGTTGGCGCAGCAAGCTGGCGCAACAAGATAACACAACAAGATGATGCAACAAGGACACACAAAGAGGAAATACAATGAGTCATAGAGACAACAAAGCAGGGAGCGGAAGTGGCTCAAGTGATTGAACGCCTCTCTCCCACATGGGAGGTCCCAGGTTCGGTTCCCGGTGCCTCCTAAAAAGAAACTGACACTCCCCCTGCCTAGAGGAGTCCACACCAAATCTTGGTGTGTATTTCTGTCTTTCTCTCCCATTCTCAGCAAGCTCTGTTCTTTCCTCCACTTCCCAAATAAATTCTTTTTACTGGCCTAACTGAAAAAAAAAGAAAGAAAAAAGAGAGAAGCCGAGAAGATGAGCAGACACAGAGAGCACACAGCAAATGGACACTGAGAGCAGACAACAAGCGCAAACAACAAAGGGAGGGGGTGAATAAATAAATAAAATAACTCTTAAAAAAAAAAAAGAAACTAAGTTGGTATCTATTCAAATTAGTAGGTAATAGATATATGTTGCATAATACTAACCCCAAAGTAACCGCAACTCATTTTTTAAAATGTATTAAGCAGTTTTATTGAAGTATTTTTAAAAATATACAGAATCAGAAATGAGAAAATAATCAGTCAGATACATCACAAAAGATCAACTGTATGTAAAAGGAGACTGGAACAAAGGAAAAGAGAGGTAAAAAGATATGACATAAAAACTAAAGGACAAAATGGCTAAAGTAAGTACTGCCTTTACAGTAATAACACTGAATGTTAATGGTTTAAACTCCCCAATCAAAAGACACAGATTGGCAGAATGAATTAAACAAACAAAAAAAAAAACATCCCAACAATATGTAATTTACAAGAGACTCATTTTAAACCCAAATACAAATATAGGTTGAGAGTGAAAGGATGGAAAAAGATAATCTATGCAAATAGTAATAAAAAAAAATGCTGGAGTAGCTGTAATAATATTAGACAAAATAAACTTTAAGTCAAAAGCTGTTAGAAGAAACAAAGAAGGACACCATATTAATGTAAAGGTCAATCTACCAAGAAGAAATAATATCATAAATACTCATGCACCTAATCACGGTGCCCCAAAATGCATGAGGTAAACACTGGCAAAACTGAAGGGAGAAATAGACATCTCTACCATAATAGTTGGAGACTTCAATACACCACTCTCATCAATAGATAGAACATATAGACAGAGGATCAATAAGGAAACAGAGAACTTGAATAATATGATAAATGAACTAGACCTAATAGACATATACAGAACATTGCACCCAAAACAACAGGATATACATTCTTCTCAACTGCACATGGATCGTTTTCCAGGATAGACCACGTATTGGTTCACAAAACAAGTTTCAATAAATTTTAAAAGATTTTAATTATACAAAGCATCTTCTCTTACCACAAGGAATGAACCTGGAAATAAATAACAAGCAGAGCACTGGAACCAACAAATATATTAAATGATCAATACGTCAAAGAAGCAATTACAAGGGAGATCAGTAAATGTCTTGAGAAGAATGAAAACAAGACCAGAACACATCAAAACTTATGGGATATAGCAAAGGCAGTGCTGAGAGGCAAATTTTTAGCCCTAAATGTTTACATTTAAAAAACAAAAAAGAGCTAGAATCAAAGACCTAACTTTGATTCTAACTGCACACCTGGAGGAACAAGAAAAAGAAAAGCAAACTAAACCCAAAGCAAGCAGAAGGAACGAAATATCAAAGATTAGAGCAGAAATAAATGAAATTGAGAATTAAAAAAATACAAACAAACCAGAGACATTAACAAAACCAAAGTTGAGTCTTTCAAAAGATCAATAAAATTGACAAAACTTTAGCTACACTTGCAAAGAAAAATAGAGAGAACACAATGAAATGAAAAGGAGGACCTTACTACCGACTCCATAGAAATAAAAAGGACTTTAAGAGGATACTATAACAACTGTATGTCAACAAATTAGATAACCCAGATGAAATAGACAAATTCCTAGAAACACACAAATTACCTGCACTGACTCAAGAAGAAATGGAAAATATCAACAAACCAATAACAAATAAAGAAATTGAATCAGTAATTAAAAAATAAAACAACCTCCCAACAAAGAAAAGCCTAGAATGTCTTCACAAGTGAATTTTACCAAACATTCCAAGAAGAATTAACACCAATCCTGTCAAACTCTTCCAAAAAAATTGAAGAAGAGGGAATACTCACTAACTCATTCTGAGGTCAACATCGCCCTAATACCAAAGTCAGATAAAGATATTACAAGAACAGAAATTACCAACCAATTTCTCTTATAAATGTTGATGCAAAAATCCTCAACAAATTACCAGCAAATTGAATCCAACAGCTCATTAAAATAATTATACACCATGATCAAGAGAGATTTATCCCAGGTATACAAGGGTGGTTCAACATAAGAAAATCAAGTAATATATACACACATTAACAGAATGAAAGCAAAAGAACACATGATCATTTGTTCAGAAAAGGCATTTAACAAAGCTCAGCATTCTCTCTTGATAAAAAAAAAATAGGAATAGAAGGAAACGTGCTCAACGTGATAAAGGGCATATATGAAAAACCCATTGCTGACATCATACTAAATCATGAAAGATTCCCCCTTTGATCAGGAACAAAACAAGGATGCCCACTGTCAACACTGTTGTTCAACAGTGTACTGGAAGTTCTAGCCAGAGCAATTAGGCAAGAAAAAGAAATAAAATGCATCCAAATTAGAAAGGAAGATGTAAAACTTTCATTATTTGCAAATGGCATGGTCCTATATATAGAAAGTCCCCAAAAATCTACAAGCTACTAGAGCTAATAAATGAATTAAAAAACATGGTGGGATACAACATCAACACACAAAAATCAGTACTGTTTCTATACACTAGTAATGAGCATTATGAGGAGGAAATCAAGAAAAAAAAATTCCATTTACAGTAGCAACTAAAAGAATCAAATATCTTCATATAAATTTAACCAAGGATGTAGAGGCTTTATATATGGTAAACTACAAAACTTTGCTTAAAAAAATGAAATATCTAAATAAATGGAAGAACATTCTATGTTCATGGTTTGGAAGATTAAATATCGTTAAGATGTCAATTTACCCCAAATTCTAGCAGCCTACTTTGTAAAATGAAAAAGCCAATCATCAAATTTATTTGGAAGGGTAAGGGGCCCCAAATAGTTAAAGCCATCTTGAAAAAGAAGGACTCACACTTTTTAATTTAAAACTTATTACAAAGCTACAGTAGTACCAATGGAATTGAATTGACAGTTCAGAAATAGACCCTCACATCTATGGCCAACTGATTTCTGACAAGGCCTCCAAGTCCACTTAATTGGTAAAGAATGGTCTCTTCAACAAATGGTGCTTGGAAAGCTGGATATCCACATGCAAAAGAATGAAGGAGGACCCCTACGCACACATATAGAAAAATTAACTCAAAATGGATCAAAGACCTAAATATAAGAATCAGGACTATGAAACTCCTAGAAGAAAATGTAGGGAAGCCTCTTCAGGATCTTGTGTTAGGCAATGGTTTCTTAGACTTTATACCTAAAGCACAAGCAACAAAAGAAAAAACAGATAAATGGGATCTCATAAAAATTATAAAATTTGTTCATCAAAGGACTTTATCATGAAAGTGAAATTGAATAACAGTCTTTGACTTTCCAACTCTCTGTTCATAGAGATGGTTCTACCAACCATCTCCATATCTCTCCACAGGTCAATTCTGCACTCAGTCACTGACCTTGCTTCTCTTTACAGTAATTGCAACTACTTGCTTCTGATGGTTAAGTACCACCAGCTGGCCTCCATTATTTTGGGATCTAGAAATTTCTTTCAGGGAACTCAGTTCTGTAACACCATCTTCAACTTCAGTTCTGGCCTACAGAAAACCACTATTGAGCTTCTTAAGGCTGCTGCTGCCCCTTGCTTTCGTGTGTTCTTTATCACGTTGGTAAATGGAGTGTTTTTTTGGTCCCATTTGTGGAGTATAATTGGTTGGTGGGTTTTCTGTCTTTACATTGCATAGCTATTCTAGGATGCACTCTTCTGTGAAATTTTTTACCCAATCTTGCACCATTTACATAGAATTTCTGGCATTTCCTCACCACTTTGTGTGGGCATATGCTGTATTAACATTGATCTCTGGGGTCTTTGCCTGGGATCATCTGCATAGAGGAAAGAGCTATATTGATAAACTTTCTCCTATCCAAATTTATTTTCCAGCTCCCTTGATCCAGAACACTCATAAAGTCCAGTATATATTCTTGTGGCTTCTGCTAATACATATTGCCTGTGTGCTATAGCTCCTCAGTATCTAGTTCCTTTCTACCCTTAGCAGGTCCAACATATCCTTGGTTAGATTATTTTATGGCATATCTCTAATTATTGGCTGGGCAGCCAAGAGTGGAGTTGAGAATAAGTCCTGAAGGGGAGGGATATGTGCTGTCTTGCAAGGCAGAGGACTCTGAATGATCTTTAAGCAAGAGTGAAGTGCTAGTTTTTCATAGAGAAAACAACTTACGCAGGTATATAGGGTCCAAAGGATCTGGGGTTTCCAGGATCTTAAGTGTACCAACTCAGATGTCCTCATCTCAGGTCACAGGGTCCCACTCTTTACCAACCAGGGCTCTGACCTTGGCATGGCAAACTTGATGGGACTGAGAATTCTAACTTCTCTGATGCTTGGCTAACCTTGTAACATCATCCTGGGCCTTTCCTGATATCTACAGAAGATGATAGTCTTTCATGTGCTTCCTGGGGAGGCCTTCTGTATTTAATATTTTGCCTTCAATTGTTGATTAATCACCTTCAACCTTTCATGTCTTTCTCCAATGCATGGATAACACTCAGCAAGTGTAACCCAGTCCCATTCTTTTATAATTACTTCTTTCTCTGAACCTCTCAAACATCTGAAATAATGCACCTTCCAATGCATTCCTTTCCTTATGTACCTCATCCTAGTTCACTGTAACTGCTATAACCTGTTAGGGGCTGTCCACATTCCATCTATTACCAGGGATGGACCTCATTGCCAGGCAATGGCAAATGATAAAAATGCCAAAATCCCATTTTAAAGTCTGCTTTTTAGGACTACTCCTGGCACTGAGGTCTTAAGTTGGGTTCCCAGAGAAACACTCTGAGATAGACATTTTCATACGGAGATTTTATTAGAAGTACTCCTGAGAACAATATTTATGGGGGTGGTATGACAATAAGATTGAGCACGGGGAAAAGTTGAACTGCAATGCAGTTGCAGCAGAGGCCCCAACCAATCCCCTGGGGGATTTCTGGAGCTGAAATGATCCTTCAGAGTTGTTTTGAATTGAAGCAAGGGAGCCAGGCCTTTGTTGTCCCTCATTGACCAAGATATCATTGGATGTGGGCTGCCCCTGGGGCAGGAACAGAAACGTGAAAGGCAGCTCCCTTAGGCTAAGAGCTGTTCTTGGGAAGAGAATCAGCGGGCAATGATCCTGGCAGCTGGGAGAATAAGAACCTCAGTCCTGAAGGCGGAGCAATCTGAGGTGTACTCTACCACTACTTGTACCAATGATGTTCTACAATTTTAAGGAGCTAATGAATGTAGAGGGCTTTAAATTTTTCAACACTTTGCAAAGCCAAATTATTCTGATTATTTCACAATTTTGACTTGGATTGGCCCATGCACAGCTGCCATACTTGGTAGGAGAAGGTCTCTAATGACACATCAGCCCGTCCAATGTTTTAATCAAGTCGTTGGCCTTCCAACAGTCCATCATCCTATTCTAAGAATCCAAATTCTTAGTAGGATTTAGAAAAATCTCTAACTGAGCATCATGTAAAAATGAAGGGTACATACTTGACCTCACTTTGTTGCTCAAGCTTTCTCTTCATGAGCAGTTTGGAATACCCAAAGGGTTAAATGCTAGTATCATTGCAAAGTTGAAACAGACCATAAGTTTAATATTATTTTAAATCTCAAGTGATTTAACGTGACACCAAGCTTGAGTTAACATTCTACATGGTTGTAGAGATATTAGGGTTTAAACAGATGTCAGCAATTTTTTTTTTTACAAAACGGAAATTGAGTTCTACAGACGATGAAGACTGAGGAGTTCAAAGTGACTGTGTGTTGCATAAAAATATACATTCTAGTAACAAGTAATCATTTTTGTTTTTCAAGTTTGAAGACGCCCTTTTGGTGATGAGGATAATTTTCAAGCTTAACAGACAGAAATCTATTTACCTTTCACTTGCATATCATACTTCTTTCCTGCTATATTTTCTAATTATGGAAGGTATTTGTGCAGTAATATAGGACCTCACTCTTTCCCAACTCCCACTCTTTCTACCTACTTTTTCTATTAGCATAATATTGTTCAATCTGCCTCATCATGTTTTTCATAGCAACAGGACATGACATCACAAAAATATCTCCTTATGGATTTTTATTTTCTCTATATAGTTGGACTTCTTTGAGTAAGTTGTCATTTTCATGCATTTATTCAGTGGAGATGCTCTGTTCAATTAAGGAGAGGATTTGAAGGTTTTGAGAAAATATTCAGGTATGTGAGTTTCACCCATTAATTATCACCAGTTCTTTTAATTATATCATTTGGACTCAAAAGTACAAATTTTTACATAAAAAGATGAAACAAAATACCTATTTTTAAATGGGGGAACGTAAAAATACATTGCCTACAAAATTATCGCTTACTGTTTTCTGCCAAAAAAACATATTTTGTTTCAAATGTACAATCAATCTTTTTGTGTATTTCAAACACTGACTGCTGGAGGAATTTGAGAAAATGCACCTATATGCTTCTCTATACCTATCCAGAGATGAAAATGGCTGTCTAAGAAGAAATATATCTCTCACAGGAATTTCACTTCAACAGAGAAGAGAATTGTGAGACTGGGAAGAGGATGAGGAATCTCCTGCCACCAATGTTGACCACAAGTGGGACATAGGGCCCCTCCATTCAGATGTAGGTTGAATTCTATCCTTGGTGCCCAAGCAGTTGAAATACTCGGGCTTTTTTGGGACTTTGGGGGTTGTCCTGAGTGGCGAAGCAGCGACGAATGTAGGCCACTTTCCATCAGAATATACCATGCAGAACTGGATGGGAAAGAGTGTGGTCTGTGATGTGAACTGTAGTCTATGCTCGGTGGCAAGGCCCCAGGATGTGTATATCCATTGCGGGTGTAGTACCACA
>JAQZBX010017498.1:0-35494 GCA_029593785.1 Cabassous unicinctus | reverse complement strand
CAAATTTTTTCAAAGCCATGCATGCATGCTTTGGAATTAACTGGCTTTCTGGATTGAGAGAGCAATGAATCTGGCTCTTGGAAAGGGAACACAAAAAGCATGAGCTCATAGCACCAGATGGCATCACACAATGAGGGGAAGAAACATGCAGAGGGCTGAAAAGAACAAGTTGTGGTCTATATTTAGTGATTAATTAGCCTCTTAAAGGGCCAAGTAGAGCCACTTTTATGATGATACAAAACCATAGAATAAGATATATAAATATGTCGCACAGGGCTTAGGAATGGGCCTTCCAGGCTGATGACCTTCTGTTGTTTCCAGCGCTAATGTAGATGAGTCCTGCTCCAAGTTAAGTCATAGAAAACCACACTCTAGTCTAAATGAGGGAGAAATCTGAGAAGCAGCAAAGGATGCTGTAAAAAGTTATCAGTATCAACCAATGATGAGGCAGTATACAAGGTAGCTAAAGGCCTTGGCGTGAGACAGACATGGGTTTAAATCTCAGCTGTGTGACTTTTGGCCAATTACTTGACCTCTGTAAGAGGAGTAATAAGGGCATGTCCCTCATATACCTCATGGAGTTATTATGAGTGATGAAAGAGTTAATTCAGGGTGTGGCTCACTGTAAAAACTCAATAAATATTAGTTTTCTGATTATGAGTTACCTGTTGGCCCCTACCCAAGTCCATGTACAGCACCATTGCCACACACCAGGAGTCTGCACCCTAAATGGACATCACAGATTAAGTCAAGGTCACAAAGAGATAAGCAGTACAGGAACAGCCTCCTGACCAGTGGCCCAACCAACAGCTCTCATGCATCTACTCCATTCTCACCACTCAGTGCAGATGCTCATCACCACATGCCTAAAGAGTTTGCTAACTGGCCTCCTTGCCACTATTCTCCAACCCACTGCCACCCTCCAACCCACCCTGCAGGCCACTACTAGATAAATTTGCTATGTGAAGATATGGGGTCTCTGGAGCATGTAAAATGGAATATGAAAACCTTCAAGGTTTGTGCTATATCCACCTGCCTCTTACAGTATTATCACCTTAAAACAATTCTTTAAATTGATTACTGGATGTGGGAAACAATTTTACTTGCCATAATTTAATTTGCATTCATTTAAAAACAAATACAATGAAAACAAAACAATGTTATTAAGTTTTATCTAGATGCAATTGCCCAGTAGAATACCCGGCACATGGTAAGTGCTATACAATTGTTTACTAAATAACTTGAATGTCGTGCCACTGTGTCAGCTTCTATACTTAGAAAAACAGAAGATGGGGAAATTTCTGGCCCCTCACAGAAATAAGGCTAAGGCTTTCATTGTCTGGTTCTGTCATGCCCTGTCCAAGAACATGCAATTGCCTTACCCTAAATCAAGCCCAGACTCTAGAAGCCCACTATCTGTACCCCCACCTTACTCACACTTACTTGTGACTCATCCACAGGGGCTACCTCCACGCCTCCCAGAAGTGCCCCCTCGCCTTGTTGTGCTTGTCTCTGTGACCTTCCCTCACCTACTGCTCTTATCTTTTTTATTCCTTAAAGATTTTATTTATTACTTTATCCACCCCCCCTCCCCCGCTTGTTGTCTGCATTCGCTGTCTGCTCTGTGTCCATTCGCTGTGTTCTCTCTGTGTCTGCTCGTATTCTCTTTAGGAGGCTCCAGGCACCGAACTTGGAACCTCCCATGTAGGAGAGAGGCGCTCCACTCCTGCTTTGTTGTGTCTCTCATTGTGTTTCCTCTTTGTGTCACCTTGTTGCATCATCTTGTTGCATTAGCTCATCACGCCAGCCTGTCACTTCAGCTCGCTGTCTTGCTCATCTTCTCCAGGAGGCACCGGGAACCGAACCCGGTACCTCCCGTGCGGTAGGCAGAAGCTCAATCGCTTGAGCCACATCCAATTCCCCTGCTCTTATCTTAAACCTTCCAAAACCTATAAAGCCCTTCAAAAGGCCTACCCCAAACGCTTCAGCGCATCTCTCTCATTTGCTCCCCTGACTTCACATCAAAGGCATGAGAAGAATCACACCAGCAGGCTCTCGATTCCTCAGTCTTTGTCATTCCCTGATAGTTCAGATTTCACCTCTCTATTAAGGTCCCAAGTTCCTTAAGCGAGGAAGCTGTAGCTGCTTCTTCCTGGATGTGTGACATTTCAGAAGTGGTTCTGAAGCAGTTACTGCCAACAGCACATTGAAGCTTAAGGTTCTCTAGCAGATAAAATGGTCAGTGAACAGTCTGCATTGTTTCCTAAAACATTTTCAAGGCACCTTTGAATTCCAAAACTGGGCCCTGGGCAGAAAAGTAAAGAACTCTTTTCCTGCCACCTCTCCCAGCACATGTTCCAGTTTGACAGGAAAGCTCAAAGGCAGGGTCACAGGGGCAGGGAAGCAGCGCTCCTGTTGGGCAGATTTGATTTGGGAGGGAACTAGGTACTAAGCAGGCACCTCCTTTATTGGGCGTGAACAGCCTCACGTAGATAAATAAACCAAGTCCAACAAATTTAGTGACTGAACATGAATCTTAGAGCCTCAACTGGCCAGAGCCAACCCTAAAGGTGAAGGCTTTGAGGGCCCAACCCATCAACAAGTCTCCAAAATCGGGAGGAGGGAGGCACAAAACTGGTTAAGTCTACAGCAGCACTGTCCAATGGAAATATGATGCAAGTTGCGTATGTAATTTAAGAGTTTCTAGTAGCCACATTTTAAAAAGTGAAAAAGACAAGTGAAATTAAATTTTAATATTTAAAAATTTTAACATGCAAGCAATATTTTGAAAATTGTTCCTAAGATCTTCTACATTCTTTTCTTCCTGCGAGGACTTTGAAATCTGGGGTGCACTTTCCACTTACAGAACACTCCCATTCAGTCTTGCCTCATTTCAAGTGCTCAGCAGGGACATGTGGCTGGTGGCTATGGTATCCTGGAGAGGGAGCTTTCTAGATAAAGGTGAATAAAACTCCAGTTAAAGTAAAATCGAATGATACAAGAGTGCTTGATACAGAAGTGCCAGAAAGGCACAAAGGCTCTCCACAATATACTGTCTTGTTCAGCCCGAATTGTTTCCTATTACTCATGGAGAATCAACTTCGTAGCAGTTGTGGAATTACAATTTTGTTCATCCCATATTGTCTTTGGAGCAAGCAGTCTGGATTTGCAGTCCAGCTTCACCACTCTCTAGCTGTGTGCCCCTGGCGAGTCACTTAAATTCTCTGGGCATCAGTTGCCTGAGCTCTGAAATGTGGGCAGTGATAGTACATTCATCTCATAAGGAGAATTACACGAAATAATCATATAATACCATTAGTGTGCGCTCCCATCATTATTACCACGGCTACTTTATTTGCCTGAACAAACCCAGGCGACTGAACTGTTCCTTAAAGGAAAGATCCAGGTGACTTCCTTGAACTGCAAACATGTGATTCCTGGGGGCCAAAGAGGGAAGGCTCATGACAAGTCAGACAGATTCAACCCATTTCAGAGATGGTAAACATCATCACAGGAAATTTAAAAAAAAAAAAAGACAGTCGAGCAAGCCAGAACTAACAGCGGTCAAACAGGCATGATCCTGCGCAAAAACCGTCCTTGGGTGAGGGTGACAGATGACCACTGGCTTGTTGTATTAAATTTTAAATCTCCTTTACAGAAGTTACGTTGCTTCTAGAATAAAAAGTAATAAAATATTTTAAAATTTTAAACCAGGGATTCTCAGCTTCTCAGAACCAACGAGGCATATGTCCGTGACTTGGCTGCTGTAACAGATACTTAAGATTTGAGGCCAAGGAGAGGATGTGATTTTACGTGGCTGACAGCGGACTTCCGCCCCAGCTGAGCACTCTTGCCCCTCTCTCCCTCCCAGGTCCCCTCTCCTCCTTCCCTTTACCTTCCTCTCTAGCAGGACACTGGAGAACCACGATGTGGAGACAGTTCCTGCTCTTTTTTCTCGTCTCAGACTTGCCAGTGGAGGCAGAGGAGACACGATTATGCCACTGGAGGGAAGGAAGACCCAGGCAAGAAGTGACGCCCCATCCCGTGCCCTGTTCCCTGAGCCACCGTCGTATATGAAACTAAATACGGCCATCACCTCCGTGACGCTAAACCGCAACACACGGCGGGATTTCCCTGGCCACAGAGAATAGCATGCTATGAGGACAGGCGAGAGTCACTGCTGGTTATTCTTCCTCTGGTCACAACCTGCTGACCTCAGAGAGATCAAAACAGTCGGAACAAAAGCTGTCTTAATAATATATAGGTCTAAACCTGTTGTTCATACACACTTGAAGTTAAAATCTCCTGGATTCAGGAAGGCAGGCAATTGATGTGGGAAGCAAATCTATGCTTTCTTCCCTCTCCAATAGAACTATTTTTTTTTAAATCAGTGTGATCATCAAGTAATATAATTTTTTAAAAATAGGAAGGTTAAGCCTATGTGCTCCCAAATACTGGGAGAAACTTGAGAATATTTTTTCTGCATTTAATATATGTGTATAAGAATCAGCATGTGAGAGTATAAACAAGAATATTGGCTTTGAAACCAGATGCTTGACTTGGAGCAATAAACTCGACCACTCTGAGACTTTCTTTCCTCATTTGTAAAATAGGGGTAATACAGTTTCATAGAATCATCATGAGACCTGAGTGAGAGATAGATAGATAGGTAGGTAGATAGGCAGAGAGAGAGAGAAGAGAGAGAGAGAGAGAGAGACATGTCCCAACACAGTGCCCAGCACCCAGGAGATGCCTAGTAAGTGTTAGTGTCCATCCAGCCACTCCAGCCCCCTCCCCTTTATAAGCAGAAACAGTGAGGTGTGCTCCCTGACCTCAGGGGCTTCACCACTTCTTGCAAGTTCATCCCCCAGCATTTGAGAGGATATGAGTGATCAAGTATCAACCACTACTGTTTGTCATCAGAAGGCAATCACCTTGTCATTTCTTCTTTCTTTCACTCATTTATTTATTCATTCATTCAACATTTATTTAGCAAGTGCCATAGACTGAGGACCTACTCTCTGAAACCAAATAAGGCAGCACAAAAACTAAAAACTAACAAAGAAAACTAAAGCAGAGCTCTGAAACCGAGAGAGAGAGAGAGAGAGAGAGAGATGCCCCGCTTGACACAAGATTACCTATAAACACGGATGGATTTAGCAAGTTCCCAAATACTCAGAAAAGAGCAACCTACTTGAGAAAGGCTGCCCATGTTTAGAATGCATTGACAGCGTGAGGGGCAAACTATCCTTACAAACAGTGTCCCGTGGGTCCCTTCCAGGTATCTGGATGGAATCCTTCTAATGGAGCTTCGGTTTCAGAAGTTTCTTTCGTTATAAAAGTGAACCCTGGATCAAGCTGAATCGACTAATTACTACTGTATATGGAGATGAGGAGAGCAACGTTTGGTACAGGTAATTTATGAAAATACAGACAAGAGCAATAGCTCTGCTCAGACTGTGAAAAACTTTTAAACATATTTGCTGCTGTGAACAATGTTCTCGTGTCCCCGTCACCAGATGGGCTGCTGAAATTATGATGAGATGAGTCACAGATACATATCAAGATAAATGGAAAACGATGAGCCCCTTTAAGGCCAGCCTTCAGGAGCCAAAGAGAGGGTCTGGGACATAGCCAACTCGGTAACCGATAGAGTTGTGCTCAGGGGCTTTTATGGATTACTGAAATAATTTCAAAAAACAATATTTTAACTAATTGAAGTAATTTTAAACAATATTTTCACCTTTTTCTAAGGGAAGTCCAATAAGTCTGAATTTCATTTTCCTTTACTTCTTCAGCCCACTCTCTGGTAGTTACATGGCCCTGTAGGTGCCAGAAGACAAAGAAATAAAGAGATAATAAAATCTACAAATTAGATGAATTATCAGTCACTCCATCGAGGTCTAAGTATGGCAGCCACCACCTTCCTGTGGCGAGAATTTGATGGCAGGAAGAAGCCAAATCCAAAGCCTTTGGTGGCAGCAGCAGGAAGATGACAGGCAGGGTCCTCTGTCCTTGGCCACCTCTATCACTAGTTCCCATGTGTTTTGGTTCCCCTGACAGTACCACTGCCTTCTCTAAATCACCACCTAAGCCTGCAGCCTGATAAGCACACTCTGAGACTACCAGCATTGCCTCAGTGCAGTTACAGGGAAATGATAATCACACTTTCATTTATTATATTAATTATTTATTATATAAAAGTTCTTTATTATATAGCATGCTATGCTTTGTTCTAAGTGCCTTCTCATCCCTGTAAATTACATAAGGTAGACATTCCTCCCATTTTACAAATAGGAGTATGTGGTCTGCCCACAGCCACAAAACTAAATAGTGATGAAAATAATTTGCTGAGGACCTACCACATGCCAGGTTCTCTGCTGAGAGCTTTACTCACATTTCCCTCGTGAGATAGGCTCAATCATGACCTCCATTTCACTGAGGCTCAGAAAGGTTAAATAATCTGCCTAAAGTCCCAAAGCTAGCAAGCAGCAGAGCTGGGATTGAATTTGGGCCTGCCTGTAAAGCCAATTCTTAGATATCTTAAAAGACTTTGTTAGATAAGAATCACTAGGACTATACCTGATCATGCCCAATTAATCCCTTTAAATTGATAAGGACAGCACGGGCAGGCACAGATTGACAAGTGGCACTGCTGTTATCATAGTATTAGTCTGTGTCATTCCATTTCCATTTCCATTTCCTCTGCTCTCCTGCTGACACCCTGCTGCATGCTCCCCCACCCCGCCCTCACTGAAACAGAAACAGGGCCCCAGAAAACCACTGTCCAAAGTTCTGCGTGGAAAGATCCCTTTGCCTACTGGCAGAGCAGGATTTTAGTTAACTAAAGACCTTTCAGACTGGGGCCTTGGGAAAACGGAAGGAGCAGGGACTGGAGAAGCAAGAAGGTGTGGGAAGTGGGGGCGAAGGGCCAAGAGGAGAAAGGATTCCGCCTCTCTGTGGTCCCAGAGCCCTGGACACACGTGAGCCCCTGCTCAGGGTGGGGGGCTTCAAAAACTAAAGTGAAGATGGGAAGGGAAACCTCACCCTTGACCCAGTGGAACTGACACCTCCAGCTGGGACTCTCCCAAGCACGAGGAAAGGGGGTCCACCGCCATGGAAGCACACTCTAAACCGAATTTCCCATTCTTGCTGCTGCCAGAGCTCACCCATTTACCCAAATAGTTCAAACAGCCCAAATAGTCACCAGGTGCTTGAGCCTGAAATATAAATGTACTTCTGGTCCAGTGTCAATGACAGCTTGAAGGAAAGCTGTAATTCCCTTTCTGTTTACCACCTATCCTTACCACATCTAGTCCTAACAAGGACATACACACTGCCTCATAGGAGAACAAGGAAAGGACGAGATAATTGTCCAGACCTGCAACTTTTTGCTTCCCATTGTATCTCCTATCACACACATACACGTACACACACCGACACACAGACACACACCCGTCCTCATTTCAGCAAGCATCTCGTCAGAATATGCCCACAAAATGTTTCCAGCCCTAATTTTATGTCAAGCAGAATGGATGACATAGCCAACCGGGCAAAAAATAAAAAAAGTGCCAACAGGCAGTTTTGCTAATCATCGTTCCAACAAGTAAATCAGCTATTTGGAGATTTGGGTAGGCAGAACTTACCAGGATCACAAAAATGGAAGGTAACACCCAGCCCCCATTTGCCGGGTGCAACAGCTCTGCCCCAGCTGCCCTTGGGTGTGCGGGCAATCAGCCCCCAGCGGCTCCCCACCCCGCCCCCAGTCGGCTGAGCCCCTTCAGCCAGCAGCAGAGTCAGCCCCCAGCCCGGAGCTGCAGCACATTAGCATTCCTATCACTCGCCTCAACCCAAGGAGGGGGAAATTTCCAACTGCTTCGTACTTAGCATCACCCTCAGCACCATAAGCCTGCGCCTGTGCATAATTGACAAGGAATATGTTGATAAGGAATGGGACTGTTCCAAGCTTCTGAAGGATAACTAGGTAATTAAAAGAAAAACCTAATTTAAGAGAATTCTGAAGGATAATTTTTTTAAACTCTGACAACATCCTTTATGGATTATTTTCCTTTACCAGAAGACTTCTGGGTTTTCTATTTGTTTTGCTTTGTTTTGCCTCTGTTTGGCTTGCAAAGCCTGCGGCGGAATAACTCGGGTTCCAGTGCATCCCACAATCCTAATTCTCCTTCTGAGATAACTTCAGATGCCCTGGGCTGGGTGTGGAAAGCCCACCTCCGTTTACCCCCACAGGGTCAGAAGTACCTGAGTTTTCCAAAGTCTGAGCACTTGATGGCTTCCTGCGCTGGGCTCAGCTCCATTGTCCCTGAGGACCCCAGCACCCTGGCCAGCTGCTCTCCCCACTTGGGTAGAGCAGAGCAGAAGGTCCAGGAAAGCACCAATAATTTCCAGGAACATGAGTGTGCAGAGATGAAATCAGCCTCTGCGGGGCTCCCTGCTTCTGGCTGCTCCACTTCTCTGCCTGACCGTTTCCAGCCTGCTGCCAAAACTGTTCCTGAGACACAAGGACCAACACATGGAGCTCTGCAAACCCCACACCAGGAGATGTGTCATTTCCTAACAGAAAGCCTGGACTAACGTTCTTCATTCCACATCGCCTCCCTCCTCGAAAAGTTGGCTTGACATTGAACTATGACTCTATCACCTTCAGCAAATGAACTCTTTTACTATTAGCTAATCTGTAAAATGGGGCTGATAATACTTATCTCTGAGGGTGTTCAAGTTCTAGAAGAGACCAAACACTTTTTATGCATGATTGCCTTCCCCCACTTGGTCACATCCAGCTTACCTGGTCTTATCTAGCCATATTTGTTGACGAGCTTGTCTAACCTCAGCTACTGGACTTTGTGATTTCCCCCCAACCTGACCCTGCCTATAAACTGAGCAAAAACCACACCCAGATTAGAGGAGGCAGGTCATTAGAGAAAGCTGAGGTAGCAGGTAGCAGGGCTTTGAGGTGGTGCAGCAGGAGCAGGAAGGCCTGTGAGCCCGGGGGTGCAGAGTGGGAGGGGACAGTCGAGAAGGTGCGGAAGGCCTGAAGGCCAGCGGAGATTCGGGGTCTATTGTGAGCCTCAGTGAAAAGTCACGGAGGGGTTAAATAAGGAGAAGAGGTGATCAGAATTGATTTTTGAAAACAAATAACCAAAACCAAACCAAAACAAAAAACAATTCACTCTGTCATAGCACAGTGAACGGGTTGAGGGGGGCCAATGGTAATTTAAGTGGTGCAGATACAAACAGGCCATTACAGAAGTGCCAAGAGAAAAAGATTCTCAGTGAGGGGAGACTGGAGAAGCCCTTCTAGAATGAATTTTAGAACTGAGTCAGAGCCAGCCCGGTAATGGGGCAGAGTGTTGGTGGCACTGGGGCGGCAGGGGAAGGGGAAGGAATGGGCTTTCCAGACAGAAGAAAGCAAAAGCAAAGGTTGAGAGGGAAGCCTAAAGGTAAGTGTTTACAGGGAGAGAGAAGTTCTGTAATGCTGGAGCCTGAGGTGTGAGCCCGGGAATGGGGAGAAAGAGTTAAGAGGCGGGGTCGGCAGAGACCAGATGGGAAGACCTCCTTCCACACCGCAGGGCTTCATCTGGTAAGTTACTGGGAGCCAGAGGATTTTAGCAGGGTGGTGATATGATTGTTTTATTTGCCATAGATGATGCTGTCGGGTGGATAAACAAGGGATATGAGGGGATTCGGGAGTTGGAAAAATTAGCTAACCAGAAGACAACGCAGCCACACAATAAAATACTATGCATTAAAAATGATTGAAATTGGAAAATTCTTGCAGCTAAATGCTGGATACAAAGCAGTATATATCATATTATCTCAAATATGCCTATATGTTTGCATTTGCATAAAAATAAAGCAAACTTTCAGCAGAGTTATATGTACAAGTTGCAGGCTTACAGATGATTTCTGTTTTCTTCCTTACCACTTTCTGCATTTTCTACAGTGAGCATGTGTTATGTTTATAATGAGAAAAAATAAAGATTTAAACTGCATGCAGTTAGCATGAATGGCTCTATCAAACTGATAGCAACAATTTACATTTTGATAGTGCCTGATATTTAGTGACCCTAAATCTTAAGCCACAAGATAAATATCATTCTCTCTGTGTTCACAGAGAGGAAAGAGCAAAACAGGGAAGCAAAATGATTCATTTAACATGACACGAAAGGCTAGAGGCAAAGCAGATAGAAACTAGGCAGACGCATGCACTCTTCAGCTGGTTCAATTCTTTTTGCCGAGAAATTATTTGAACAGGGCAGATCATACACAATCCAATAATTAAGATAGCCAAAATAATTAGAAACAGTCCAACAGACTGCATGATTATCAGCCCAAATCAATAAAGAAGTCAATCCAATGCCTTGAATAAATAAGGCCGCAGGCTGCACTGCTCTTGCTGCAGGGACTGTAATTCCACAATCCTGAGCTCAATTTTGACAGTATCTTTCTAGAAGTGAAAGAAGGGAAGAAAGCAGAAGCTGCTTCCACATTTGTGCCCATCCTCATCCATACTGATTGTGTTAAAAGAAAAAGAAGCTAAGGAACTGATACACAATTATGACACATGCCCGCTTCTTTCATTGCCGAGCACTTTCCACACCTGCCATCACCCGCAGGAGCCACATAAACATGATTCTAGATGAAGCAGCAGCTACAGATATTAGACACTGCTGGAAATCTCCTGTCTACGTCCCGGGCAGGTGAGCTGTGGTTTCCAGGAGAGCAGCAGGCCCAACTGTACAACACATCACTTCTCCATGTGTGCCCGGAATACACACAAAGAGAGCGCCCTCCCCCCAGGTGAAACTCGCCTTTGTGGTGCTTATTTTCAATGATTTCTTTCAAAACTTCAAAAAAGTTCAGAGGACCCAGCGGTATGTTTCATATGACTTCCATATCCTGAAATAACATGCTTGGTTTTGTTAGAGGGGTGAGGTGAGACCGTGGGGAAGGAGGCAGGAGGTAGGAGGCTTCCCAAAATTGCCAGGCTTGCAGATTAAACAAGTGCAAATTAGTCAGTGTCCAAGTTTGTGCTGAAAAGGACGACAGGATACTGTATTTTGCAAGCTACTAAGGAGGCATTTACTTGTAAATACCCAGAAAATGAATGACCAATTTACATTTTCTTAATCTACAAGTAGCCCTGAGGTCCTAAGTCTCCCTTCACCATCATCAACTGGTCTTAAGGCGATGGTAATGCGCTCTCGTGGGAGAGGATGACTGGCCGAGCAGAGGCCGCGACCAGGATGCCCGTGTGGGATGCCCTACAAATGAGAGCTGGCCGTGCCTGTCAATCATCTGGACACACGCGGACCCTGCGGAGCTGCTCTCTTGGTGACCCCTTTAGGTTTCTGAGCCCTCCAGTAGTTCCTTGGACTACAATAATCTTGCCAGGCTCTCACTCTCATGTTCTCTTCTAGGAAAGATGGCCACACTTTCCATCCTCCTGCAAATAGGAAGTGTTGTACACCCTGACCCTGTACTTACCCAAGGGTCTCTTCTTGCCATACAGAGGAATGCCCCCCAGGCCTCAGGCAGTGACAAGGAAGTCCTAAAGTCAAAGCACTTCACTCAGAGAAGTACCTTCTGGCACCTCACCTAGGGACACTTTGCCCTCACTTCGGGCCTAATTCTAACCTGCTTCATCTATGACCCCCTATTCACAGACCATTAGAAGCAGCAAAGTAGAATATGAAAAAGAACAGCTAGAGGCAAACAATGGGTAACTGAAAGAAGTGATCATTGGCAAAGAGATAAGCATAAAAAAATTGAGAGCCATCACAATCATTATTTTTACAAGATAGCAGGCTGCATCACTTAGTTTTAAATTACACTACAGTTTTACACACTTCCATATTCCCTAAGGACACCTAGCTATTACATCATAGACCAAAACGATGACCTTGAATCCATTAAGCAAAAGTTAAATTTAGGACTCTCCATTTCAGAAGGCAGGGATGTGCATAATGCATGGAATAAATACATCCCTCCAGTTAAGATAAAAACAAGAGTTGATTCACAGAAAGGTTTTAGCTATCTAGAAAACACACCTTTTATTTTCTGGTGCTCTAAATAATACCATAGAATGCAATGATTTGAAAAACTTAGAAATCATGAAGTCCAGCCCTTCACGTTACAAACGGGAAACTGAGGTCTAGAAAGCGTTCCGTGGTGCGCCCAGGGCCCCACCTGCGGCAGGAGGAGCTCTTGGTCCCCGGTGCTCCCTGATCCCCCACCCCCACCCCACAGGACCCATTCTCCACGGCACACACGTGTGTTTACTCCTCCGTTATTCTCCCTGCTCCCAGACGCACAGTCTGAGAACGCAACTCCGTTTTCTCTTTCTAAAAAACTGCCTTAAGGGTTATGCTGCAGGAAGTTGCCGAGTAAGTTGAAGGTGCTTTGTTCTCATATTCCATGTATGAGTGGTGAACTCCTCCTCGGATGCTGCAACAGAGTAACTTCCGTTTCCTAGTTCATAATCTCCCCAGGGATTTTGTACTTCCCTAGTGTTACTGCCTGTAGAAGGGAATGAACAACTTTCTAAAACACATATTCTCAAATCAAGAGGCAGAGGAGGACCAGGACCTGACGGCTGTCCCCTTCCTTCCACAGCGGTGTCTCCCCAGAGGCCCCATCACCAGTCAGTGCTGTTTTGTTCACCTGTTTTGAGCAGGTTTATTTTCCTCCTCTTTGGTTTATCTTCTGAATACGTCTTCCAAATGAGCAAAATGCTTGGGACAGGGGCAAAGGTGAGGGGGTCCCCTCACGACTTCAGCCCACGTACATCCTGTGGTCTGGAAGCCACACTCTGGCTCTTTCCATAAGAACCAGACTGACACTGACGAGGGTGACGGCAGATGATTGGCTTGTCTACCTAACCCCTGCTTCTGTGAAAGGATTAAGCAAAGGCAGCTGGTCCTATCAAACATCAGAGGTTGAATGACCTGTCTGGAGCTATAAGCAGTGCATGAAAGACCAAAGAAGTTTCCCGTGGGTATGGCCCTTCATCTGCATGAAGGAGGAAACTGGGGGTCAAGAATAGTCATATTATGTTCAAAGTTTTTGAACAGGGCTTTCAGTGAAATTAGCTATTATGCCAATTACAATATGCAGCGAGCCACCTAGAAATATCATTTGAGGGAAAAAAAAGAAGCTGAAATGAATAATCAAGATTCATAATATGAATTAAATTAAAGTGATCACATATATCTTCCAGGTACTTAACACAGTGGATTATTAAATTCAGAAAGCACATCTCTAAAACTTTTGAACAAAATGAAGCTTAATAGATAATTGTGGACTATAACTTCACATAGGTTATGAGTATTAAATACTCTCATGAAGCAAAGAAGCGATAAACCTAGAATTTTTTCCTATGGCAACAACGATAAAAATAGTGCAAGTTTTTCATTCATCAAAATCTTTTCAAAACATCTACAAGGAAGTTTAAAATGAGCAAGGGAGGCAAAATTTCACTATGCAATTTCCTAAAGGGTACTCCTTTTTTGCTCTCCATTATAAACTCAAAGTCTAGTTCCTAAAACCAGGTGTGATTGATTATTACCAACTCCTCATAAAATTATCTAAGAAGAAAAAAATTATTATACAGTCGAGTCCTTCCAACACAATGGCAAGCATTGTTCCTACAGAACAGAATTCCTGGGACAATACAGAAAGCGAACCCTCAGGAAACAAAAAAGAAAATTAGCAATGAGCATGTCACATTCAAAAGAACAAAGGAAAGATATGTGGCTGAACAATTTGAAAACTGGAAAAGGCCCTCAATCTTGGGCTGTCCTGATGCTAACCTACTTCCAGAGAGAAGTGACCTTTTCTATCCCTTACACTTTGCTGAGTTAATTAAGCTGCTATTTTCTAGGCATCCTATAATTACAGCTGGTTATTGCTGCAAGAAACCTGACAGGTTAAACTGCTCCAACTTCTACATTTACAAAAGGGAAAATCAAGATGGGGAGAGGTGAGGTGACTTGCCCAAGGTCACAAAACTAGTTAATAGCAGCGTAAAGAAGATGTCCCAAGTCGTCTGACTCCTGTCACCTCAATAAGCTGCAAAATACACTTGCTAGGAGGGAGAGCACTTCAGAAGCCCGCAAAGCCACTGGTCGTGGGCAGAGCCAGCACCCGCGTACCCCCATGGTTTTCCAGGCTTTCTTCAGCCTACAAGAACCCTCCTACAAGCCAGACACCACTGCAGAGTAAGTCAGCTAAGAACACGCTGAAGGGCAGCAACCAAGTCTTTTAACAATTCATTCTCTCCATTCTGCTTTCTGCTGGAGGGAATTATGTCATTGACTTGCAACATTTTTATTAAAGTAAGAATATTTAACAAGCGAAAGCTGTATAAGGAACTACATAGAAGGAACTCAGCAAAACAATACCTGTGTGTTGAATTCCTATTATTTGAAAAGCACCCTACTAGGCCCGTGAGAAAGCAAAGACCAAGGACCAGTTCCCTGACGATAGGAACTCCCTATGGAGATGGGCAGAAAGACAAGAAAACCTAAAAAACAATATTAATCTCTCAAGTAAGCATTAAGAATATTTTATGAGAAAAATATTCCATGAAGAGGCACTCTTGGCTAATGTTACACTGATTGTGTTTAATTTCTTTCGAGTAAAAGCACACCATAATTTTTCTTTACATCTACTACTATTACTACTTTTTAAAAAAATGCTGAGTACTTTGTCTTCTTTGAATTAAGTCACTAGTCTTTGAAAACTGAGTAATTCTCCCATTTCCTTCTCCTTGAACTGAATGAAAAATACTGCAGTGGGTGAGGAGAGTAGGGATCGAATCTGACTGTGATTTGAATCAAGCGAATTCAATTTTTTCAACAGCCTTTCTGTAGAAAGATCAGCGTGTGCCAGATACTAAGCTGAGTGGCACCTGTCACTGAGTTTAAGGAGAGTAAAATGGGCAAGGAAACAAACCAAAATACGATGTGGAAAGTACTGTAATAGAATCGCGTACAAAGCACACCGCGGTCCCAGATGATAGAGCAATTAATCCTTCAGGGAATGAGGAACTAAGTAAGGGTAAAGCCAAAAAGAGCTAGAAAAGAAGGAAGAATGGCACCAAGCTTTCAAGAAGAGTAGGCACTGCCCAGATGGACAAGAGGGGATGGTATTTCAGACAGAGGAATCAAGATAAGCAATGCCCTGCAGATGTGAAAGGACATGGGTTTTGAGGGAATAGCAAACGATATGATGGAGCCTGATCCTAGATTCCAGGCAGAAGTGGCCTGGTATGCAAGAAGGGCAGTTGGGGCCATATGGTGAAGGCCTTTTGATGACCCTCTCAGGAGTTTAGGCTTGCAGCTGTGGGCGGCAGGAAACCATTAGAGACTTTTTTAAACCATTTTAGCCACTTTTAATTGTAAAATTCATTGGCATTTCCTATGTTCACAGTGTTGCGCAACCATCGCCACTATCTATTTTCAGAACATTTTCATCACCCCAGAAGGAAACTGTACTCATGAAGCAGCCACTCACCAGATCCCTTCCCTGCTTTCTGTCTCTAAGTATTTGCCTATTCTGGATATTTCATATAAATGGAATCATACAATTATGTGGCCTTTTGCATCTAGCTTCTTTCACTTGGCATAATGTTTTCAAGGTTCCTGTATGTTGTTGCATGTATCAGAACTTCATTCCTTTTCATGGCTGAATAATATTCTGTTATAGAGATGCACCACATTTTGTTTATCCATTCATCAGCTAGTGGACCTTGGGTTGTTTCCAGCTTTTGGCTCTTGCAAATAGTACTACTACAAACATTCGTGTCCAAGTTTGTTTGAACACCTGTTTTCAATTCTTTGCACTGCACACCTAAGGGTGGAATTGTTGAGTCATACAGCAATTCTATGTTTAACTTGTTGAGGAACCCATCAGAGGTTTTTAATCAAAGGAAAGACAATATAAGATTCCATTTTAGAAAGATAAATGTCTCTAATACAGAGGTGGTTCCCCAAGGATTCACCAAATAGCTGATCACTGACTCCTTTCTGCTTCTCTTCCTGCCCTTATTCTCTCCCTTCCCTTCCTTCCTGCCTGCTCACTTGTTTTTTTCCTTCTTTTTGAACCTAAAAATTGGCATGCAAGCTGGTGGGCCAAATATATGCCCACCCACACACCTTGTGGCTTTACACCATCTTCTGAGACTTCTGTGCAAAAATCTTGCTAGCTCAGCCCAGCTGCAACAGTCCAGATTGTTTTTTGGTTTTTGTGGTTTTTTTTTGCTTTGTAATTCCTGTTTCGAAGAGGAATAGGCCTCTTTATTAAATAGGCCTCTTGGTTTCGAAAGAGAGGTCCAAGAGGAGCATTAGCAATTCCCTCAGGAAACGTGGGGGCTGCAGGGCTGCTGTGACTTGGACATTCCTGCCGCAGTGACTGAGGTCCATCTGGATCACACTGCCTCCCTCCTACTCCTCCAGACCCCAGCCACATGTGGCTACACCACTGCCTCCTCAGGTGGCCTTCCAGGTTTGGAATTGAAAAAGCAAAAGATCCTTCACAGAAATTTCAAGGACTATCTAATTCCATTACAGACATGAGTGAAGTGGCTTTTCTTCACATAAGAACTACTTAGTTTCTCAAAATTTGAACTTGTGCCTCTGTCAACACACCAGGACACAAAGCAATAGCAAAGAGTGATTTGCTCATTTTCTTTCTCAGAGTTGTTGCAGTTACAGACAGATGCCCTTGGGAAGCTGTAACAGTCATCATACTTACCAGTCAAGGGATCTGAAGGCTGTGTGCTCCTGTTGTCTTCCTCCAAGAAATTAAAAAACTCATATAGTAGTTTGGAGAGATTTTATCAATTGGACTGGTTTGTGCAGGAGGAAGGACATGCTCAGAATAACGACCTGCCAGAAGCTCTTCTCCCATAAACTTTGGGGAAGAGAAGGGTGCAGTGGGAGGGGGTCGGCAAAGGCTAAGCAGTGGAGAAGCAGACCCGCCAAGCCACTGTGTATAAAATGTATAGCGCTTGCGCCACCTGCTCTCAGACTATATTGATATCCCTTAAAATGCATAATTTCAAACATTTTAAATTCCGTTTTTAAAAGTGCAATTATAAATAAGCCTCCCTAGAAACAACTATGTGGTCTCTGGAGATTAAAGAGTCACAAACAACACTTCAAAGAGAAAAACAGAAGTCTTTCAGGGCACTTCCAAGCATCCATCAGAGCAGGGTGTGGAGAGGAAAGTAGTAAATCTGGAAGAGCTGGCAGGAAATCCTACTGCCACTCTACCTGTGGCGTGACTGTGGGACCAACGTTTACTCACTCCTTGATATTTGAACTTCCCTGCCATGGCGGACCCTATGGCTGCCTACGTGACTGCTACTCTTTCCTGGCTTTACAGAAGCCTGATTCTGTTCCGGTGTCCGGCAGCCAAGTGCTTCCTGGGGAGACTGGGCCCTGCCCCTGCCCCAGGGGGTGAAACTTCATTGGTTGTTATGGGTTGAATTGTGTCTTCCAAAAGATATATTGAAATCCTAATACCCAGCACCTCACAGTGTGACCTTTTTTGGAAATCAGGACTTTACAGAAGGAATTAGGCAAGTTAGAATGAGGTCAGACTGGAGGAGGGTAGGCCTTAATCCAATATGACTGGTGTTTTCGTTTCCCCAGCTGCTCCCCATAGCTTCTCCTTCTGTGTCCAATTTCCTTTGTTTCTAAGGACTTCAGCCATATTGGATGAAGGTCTCCCCTCCATCCAGGTTGGGGGCACCTTAACTAATAACAGCTTCAAAGGTCCTGGTTACAATGGGTTCACACCCACAGGACCAGGGGCTGGGACCTGAACATGCCTTCTGTAGGGGACATGATTCAATCCCAAACAACTGGTGTCCTTATAAGAAGGGGAGAGGAGACAGAGAGAGACAGAGAGAGAAGACGGTTCTGTGAGGAACCCTGATCTACAAGCCATGGGACCCTGGGGCCACCAGAGGCCAGATTCTTCCTGTGGCCTTCAGAAGGAGCTTGGCCCTGCCAATACCTCGATTTTAGACTTCCAGCCTCCAGAACTGAGACAGGACATTTCTATGGTTCTAAGTCCCCCCGTTTGTGGTACTTGGTTACAGCTGCCCTAGGAAATTAAGATGGTTGGTCTAAGAAATCATGCTAATTCCATTCCACTTGCCAGAGATTGGGTTAGGAAAGGTCATGTGACATAATTCTGACCAATGAAACCTGTGGAGAAGCCTGCTGGGGGACTTCTGGGAAATTACAATTACTGTAAAAAAAGGGACACAAATGTCCATGGCCTCTCCTGATTCCCAACCTTCAGACTGCTGTTTGAGGAAGTGATTCATGGAACTGCTGTGACCAGGAAGAGACAAGCCGAAGGCAAAATTGTCCATGTTGTGGCTGCTATAGCCCAACAGCGATGAACCTCTTTAATTAACCAGCCTGGGTACAGGCTTCCCCCAGACTGCTTGTTCTGAGAGAGAATACATTTTCCTTGTAGGTTAAGTCATCTTTATTGATCTTTTTGTTTGTTATTTGGCATTAAAAGACCCTTAATGATAAGCCCAGCTAACTGAGGAGATAGCTGTTTATCAAGCACGTTTTAAATTGCATTCTTAAAAATTAGACCCTCAACCCAAATTATAACGTTGCATACCTAATGAGATCTCCTGCTGCACCTGACCTGGGCAGAAAGGAGAAAAACTCCAGGAAATTGCATATCTGGGAGCACACCTGGCCAGGAAAAAAAATAGGCCTGCCATTTTAACCTGCAGGTAGAAGTGGGAAAGTGTTAAAACCAGAACTATATGATGATTTAGAAATGAAAACATGCTTGAAAAAGCACTCATGCCACAAATTTCCAAACTGAAAATCTGAGACCTATTAGTAAGAAGCACTCAAATTCCCTCCTGGCATAATCAAAACATTACTGTGGAATCATCTGTATGCATGGCTAGGACAATACGGGATCACGCCATTTAATGCCTCTCAGGGGCCTCAGACATACTTATTTCAATAACTCTGTCACATTTGGAGGGCATACAAAACTGTGCCCTTTTATGATTTCCCCTTTTTTTTTTTTAACTTTCCCAAATCAGGCATGTTGGGACCTGTTCAGAAGGCTAACAGGTAATGAATGTATTTTTCATACCGCAACTAGTTTTCCAAGCCAGTGTGGTGCCTAAGGACGATTCTGGAGGACTTAAGGACCCGAGCCCACACTCTCCATCAGCTCACCAGCCCTTTAAAATACACACAGTCTAGATAAACCCATATGCTTACTGTGCAGCCCCTGCCCACTGCCAAACAGATGGCTGTATCCCAGCCTCTTCCGTACACAATTGAAGGCCTCCCCTGTCCAAATGATTTATAAATTAAAACCGATTCAAGGTTATGCTGATAATAGCATCCCCTTGCTCACAGGCATTCTGATAATATGCTTTCAGAGAGAAAAGCAGAGAGTTACAGCTGGTATGTCTGAATTGCATGTAATTGACAGGAGTTTGTAGCGCAAGTGAAAATCACCTATCACGGGCATCGCAATACAAAAATCAGGTGAGAATCACTGCTCAAATTTCCTTTCAACTCTATGAATCTTTGTTTCTACATGTCTTTACCCATTCTCCTCCAACCAATTTGAGCTTCCTTCAGAAAGAAAAGGTACCCTTGAGAAAAAAGGAAGTACAACATGACTTTGATGCTTCTTCAATGGACATTTTCTGGCTGAAGTTTATCTTTTATTGCTGAATAATAAATGATTTCCTTGTGTCTTTTGTTTTGTTTGTTTCAAACACCTAAACAAAAAGGCAGTATATTTCAGAAACGTTCGTGTTAGCATCCACTGTTGTTTTTCTTGCCACTCTTTGTCGTTCAGCCTATCTCACTATTCTTCCAATACCTGTTAGGTTTAGCTTCCTTCAACCAATACTTCCATTGTCTTACACATGAGCATAGTTATCCTGCATTCTGTTAGATCCCAACCAGGATTAAATCACCTAAAATAAACGATTCTTAAGTGTCAGTGGCATAAAACAAATACTGAACTCTGGTTGGCCCAGGCTCAATTACTCTGAGACTTGCTATCACAGTCCTGGGTTTTTTTTCCCTGAGAGTGTATCTTCTGTTAGGTCAAACTGTCACTCTGATAATATGTTTCATAATTTTCAACCCTATGACAAGCAATCAATTCTGTTGTTTTTCACGGTAACGTCATTGAGTGCCACCTAATAGGATTGCACACTTAAAATTCCATAACATCTGTAAACATTACTGTGAGCAGTTTACAAAAACGGGAGGACTTTAAAAATAGCATTCAAACTCAAATTAAACAACAGCCCACCCCCACCTAGTCCCACTTCCTCACTGCTTTGGGTGTGGTTATGGAAAACACCCCCCCACAGGGGACTGAAAGGACTCGGCACCCCACTTAGTTCACTAATCAGCTTATTTTTCAGAAACATTTCTTTTCTACTGCTCAATAACGTTTGTTGATTGAAGCAAATGCTCACATTTCCCCATAGCAAATAAAACTTGCCCTCCCCTCCGTCTATCCTGCTATTTCAGACCCCAAGTGTGCAAGCCAGTGGTTATTTGCATAGCAGATGGAAGCATCAGTGTTGATTTGCAGAAGAGTGACCTGTTGTAAAGAGGCAATTAAACCTTCTGGAATTATCAACACATTCAGAATTTCCCACTTATATTTCTGGAGTCTCTTTCCTTTCTACTTGTATAGTGCCAGACAACTAGAAGAAATGAAAAAGGAACATCTTACATCCGTTAGGTCCTTAGGGGAAGAAACGAGTTGCTTGATTTAACCCATAAGCAAATATTTAAAAGTCCGAGCATAGGAGAGGAGGGGAGACATCCAGCAAGTTAGAGAAAACAATTCAGTGCGTCTTCAGTAATTCTAGATAACGGAAACTAAAATGGGTTTTATGTTGTTCCCCTTGTTTTCACTTGCTAATGCATTCCCTGATGTGTGTCCCCATGACATTACTGTTTGGTCTGTGATCAGCTTCTCTGGCTGAGTTACAAAAAAGATGGAGTGCAGCATGTAGTTTCCCGTTACTCTGCAGCAAACAAAGGCTGTCAGCTGCATGACTGCCGACACTGTCTCGCTCATGCGCCAAGAAGTTCAGTTACATTCTTTTAGTTAAACTTGCAATTGACACAGATTAATCACTGCAATCACTTTTAACCACAGGGAGACACTATGTGAAAGCGAAAAAATACAGTCATAAATTTTACCAGGTTTTGAAGATAAAGTCCATTTTCTGTTTACAAAGGTCTTTATTTTGATAAAAATCTTTATAAACAGCTGCTCAAAGCTTTGGACAATCCCAGTGGTGTGGTGTTTATGAAAAATACTGACCGCAGAAAAACAAAATTTTAAAATCGAAAGCAAATCTACTTAGTTAATATCATCTTATCTGAATTATTCCAAAATATTGGCTAAGGTTTTTTTTTTTCCAGAGGAGACAGATTTGCTATTTGTATTATTTGCCAATCCTCCAGTTTGGTTGTTTTCAACTTTTTTTTTCCATCCCAACATTGCTCTTGACGGGGGGATGGGAAGTGAAGAGGATGACCCAATCTGATTATTTTCACTCTTTTAACCAGCAAATAATACAAGAAAATGGGACAACCTCCCTCCGGATATTCACATAATTGATAATCAAAGGACCGTGGAATTTCTCTGAAAGATACGAAAGGCGGAAGAAAGGTAGGGTCAGGGCATGAGGAGATATCCAATCCAAGGCTTGGCAGAGATCATAGACGGATAATCTGGGATACACCGCATTGCAGATGCATGTGGAGATTAAAGGAGAGTTCATTCTTGGTAACTGTTGGGAAAACCGTAGGGCTCACCTAAATTCCTTCAATGTTCCCACTCCAGAGTTCACAGTCTCATACTCAGCGTTGACATTGCGAGTCCCGGTTACTCCCTCAGTGGATTGTAAAGTCCAGATGCTCCCCCAACCACAGCTTATCTTCTATGGCAATCAAGAACACTTGCAATTATGAGCAGTCTGCCTGATGGAGTTTGAGGGCGCTTTTTTGAGCTCTGAAGAAAAATCAGTAGCTAAGGAAAAAATCACAGCAAACGTGGGTATAATTGGATGTGGACTTTCTATGACAGCAAAACTGTTTTTTTCCCCTCTCATAGCCATTGCTAAAAGTTATCCATGAGGCATGGTGAATGAAAATGTCAATGATTTTGGTAATTTTTATCACAAACTACTTAAAGCACCATCTACTTTTGTGTTTCTAATTTAATCATGAAAGATAATTCCTGTGTGCAGACGTTAAGAACAGAAGCAAATATTTTCTTCTTTATTTATTTGCTAGCAGAATGGCAAGTGAGAATTTAATTCCTGTTCAAGACAACCTTCATGAGTGTTAGCAATAGAATATGTTGAAACCCAAGAATAACACACTGGGATATGTTCAGCCTCAACACACTGTGAGACAAGACCAAACTACAAATTCAGTCATTACGAGTTGTACAGTATGAGTTGGCAGTTATTTAATCAAAAAGGACTCATTTAATACTGTGCTTAAAGTCAGAAATGATAGAGAAATAAAATGCACTTCTCCCTCCTGTGCAAGAGGAATGTGCATTTTATAACAATGCACTGGCCCAACATAAATTTCAGCCTTGATAGGAAAAATCACTCCCTTCTCTGTCCAGATGAGAAACTGGGCTCTGCCAATCAGCAGAGAGAGCAGCAGTCTCCAAAGTGGGCTATGTACATGCCAAGGGGTACACAAGCACTCCACTCGAGTGTGGGATAAAAATAGTTCAACCTCTATTTATATCTATTACCATATCCCTTCAAAATTTGCTTCTGTCTGTTTTATGATGTATATAATGTGTTAGTACAGCAGCCCATGCACATTCTATAAAAATGAATAACTGTAAATTATATAGGGTGATGCTCAAAAAATTTTCAGAGGCAACTTTCCTAGAGAAATAAAGAAAAGAACTCTACATCCCTAGCACTCCTAAAACTGAGGCTCCCTTTGCCAGCAACATCTTCTGGTCCAAGAGAAGGTCTGAGAACAGGGGAGGAGAAACAGTGCTACCCTCTCAGCTTCCCTAGATACATCTGCTCTTGGGAGATAATTATCCTAACATAAACGATACTTTGGTCTACAAATGAGCTGAAGAAAGTCATCAATCTATTTCTGTGTCAGGTAGAATTTGGTGGGTCCTGTACAGACTATTAATTTCATGGAGAATAAGCAACAGGGGAAGCAGATAAATCATTAGCAGAGTGAAGAGCAGACCCAATGAATTCCTACCAATTCTACTTTCTTTTTCTTGCAGAGAGCAAAATGACAAAGTATTTATGTCCCACTGTCTTTGATAGCCCTGGTTATCTCATTAGGGGAAAAATGCTTCTGAAACCAGTAGGATATGTTTTATTTCAAGATGCAAGAATGCAATCTCAAATGATTTATACAAATTAACAGATTATGAATACAGAATTATAATCTTTACATTTCTGAAACTACCATTTTCAATTTCATAAAATAAAAAAACACTACAACATTGATTTTCCTTTTGTTTATTGCAGGCAGTATATAATTCTAGAATTTGATTTACAAAAACAAATTACATTTATTTGAAAAGTAATGCTAATTGTTTTTAATGAAAAATTTTTAATTAAAAACAATAAAAATTAAAGTTAAGGTGAGTACAAGAGCACCTGGAACTTTCAATGTAATTTCCAATGTAATTTCAATGATTCAAATTCCTGTTCAAAACTAATTTCTCCAAAGTTCCCCATAATGTATTCACATATCCCACCAATGTTTATTTGGTAAAGTCAGTGTTTTCAGTAACTGAAAGAAGTATTATATGTTTCCAACTGAGTCTCCTTCCATCTGTCCTCCTCTGATACTGCTCACCCATCAGTTTAAGCATAAGAACTGGGCTTGAAACAGAATGACTGGGAGTCCCCCAAAAGGGTACAGCACTCCATCACTTTGCACTGTATTTCTGGTTATTTACTTACCAATGCTAGCAGCCTTCTCAAAGTGCTCTTGGGCTGTAGCTAGGAATCTCCCTAAACTTACTAAGAGTAGCTACTATATAATCCACTAAAAATATAAATTCCACTACTTGATATAAACTCCATGAGGAAGAGGATATTTATCCATTTTGTTTATTCCCATATCTTCTGCACCTAGAACAGTTACCTGGCACTCAATATATATGTTGAATTAATAAATGGATGGATGAATGAATGAATGAATGAAGAACCTACCTTTGTATCACCCTTTGTCATTTCCTGGGACCTTTAAAAAAAATCCCAATCTGAAAGCTTTCCCCACCATGCCCACTTCCTTGCTGACTTACATTTAATGGCTTCTTTTAAAGCCCTGGCATTCCCAATAGCATTCCCAATTCCCAATAGCATGGCCCTAAGTTTTAAATCCATGCTGCTCAGGTTCCTTCCACAAGATTGCTCAACTATTGCAGCCCTCCAATTGTTGGGTGGAGGATATTTATCAGAGACCTGCTCTTATTTTGACTAGCAAAGCCTCCTAAGCATCAAAAGTTAGTCAGTGCTGCAACAGGGGTAGACATGGAAGAATAATTTAGAGTCAACTGACCACTCAAACTCAAAAGAACCCCTGTATGTGTAGCCATAATCTTCTTAGTATTCCTTGCACAAAATAGGCTTTCATTGGATATTTATTGAATTGGATAGTAAACTACAAAATTATAGTGTGAACCTAATATCTCTAAAGCATTTGATATGTATTATATGATGGGTAAGATAGTGAAATATGGCTTGGTCAATATAGTACTATTAAGAGGACCTGCTGCTGAATAAACAACTGTACTCAAACAGTGCTGGTAAAAGGTAGTTGGCCTTGTAGAGCAACAAGAGGGTTCTAGTCTTGGTTCTTAATGGGTTTATCAATAACTTTACCTCCATTTCTGCTGAAGGTCTTGGTTGAAGAGCCAACCTAGACCTTCCAGGGTCACTCAGGGCTAGAAGTGAAAAAGAATAATAATGCAAGGATGAGAAACAGAATTTGGCAATTCTCCCAAATATTTGTCCCTTTGAGATCAATGCTTTTCTGGCTCTTATGAGTTCTCTGAATTGGATTACTACTACAGAGTTCATGCCCATCATGTCTAAACTAATCCCCCCTTGCCTACACTGTATACCTCTATCTCCTCTACATCTCTCAGAAATACTTGTCTGGCCTCCAGTAATAGATGATGCACACAATTCCAATTTTGAGAATGTTTTCCATATTATTTTCCTCTCTGCAACTTTTGTCCATTGCTGGCATTGCCCTCTAGGCCCACACAAATAAAGGCTAACCTCTCTTCCTCTTGACAGCCCACTAAGTATTCCAGGCAGTGCTTGAACTAATTTTCCACCTTCCAACCTGTGTCTACTTTTCTTCATTTCCTAAAATTAAAATGGCTAAATGATATTAGGACTCATAAACAAGGTAATTCAGAGAAAAAAATAAGAATAGAAGCCAGCACTCTACCCATTTTTTTTTATTATTTCTAGTTCTATATGGCTCATTTAGGAAATTCATAGAGCAACTACCAATATCAGATGCCAGAACAAAGGGCAATAATGTTTGCCTAGTATGGGTGCCAAAATCATCTTTTTGAGAAAGGAAAATGTTTGTGGCATTTTCCTTTCTCAAATTATTTATATAATCATGGAATTTTAAAGCTGTTAGGGACTAACCATTCATTTCATAGATGATGAAACTGAGCCCCAGAAGACTTATGTAACTAACCCAAGGTAAGTTAGGGCAACGTTAAAAGCACACAAGGCATTTGTGACCATCTCCAAAACAACAAAGTATGATCATCTAATGTACCAATGCCTGTCCTTTCCTTCAAAGTTCTCATTTCTGAATAGTGTCAGCTCATTAACTTCCCAAGAAACGAAGCTTACATGGTTATTATTCCAAGTATTTTTTTTTTTTAGAAATAAAAAGCTTCCTAAAGAACAGTCAGCCTTCCTATTATAGACAAGGAAACTGAAGGCCAAGGAGGCCTGGACACTTGTTGGAGGACACACTGCTGTGTAGCAGCAGAGCCAGTAAAGGAGCCATGAGTCTTCTAATTACAACCTAGAACTCTTTAGTATTCTATACAAAGCATCTGCTAAGTACCATCAATATTATAAACCTGAGATTTTTTAAATCTAAAATACCATCTAAAATATGCATTTGGGACTCAAAAAATCTTGTTTTTTAAAATAGTATATGAGTTCTGCCTTTTGGTTGTACTGGGTTGGACAACCATCAATCAGAAAGATTGTAGAAGGGAGTTGGAACAATGTGTGGGAGTTTCAATTCAATGACCTCTAATGTCCCTTGCACCTCTAAAATGATCTGATTCTGGACTGCCCAGGAGACAGGCACCTCAGCTAGCCATGATGCTCCCAGAGGTGGGGGTGGGGTGGCGATGCAGTATCTTGTGGGGGTTGTGTCTTGCTGTTGGGCTAGACTCTGCCCTGCTTCTTTCAAGCAGTCTCTATATCCAATTTACATGCAATCAAATACTCCTGGAAAAGAAAGAGTATAAGGAAATGCAGCTCTATCGTTTCCAAAGACAGACTACTCTGCTTAGCTTTCAAAATTGCCTTGCCTAAATGAGCATTCCTTAACTGAGCCTCCAAATTCTGCTTTTACAGTTTGCTCATGTACTATGCTACTATCAGAATTAATTATGCAGCATCTTCATGAGGAGAAATCAGATTTGGATGCCAGGTAGGAGAATAAAGAAAAAGGCACACTTCCCAAAAGAAGGTTACTGTATCTGATTCCCCCAAAAGCGCTGGAGTCCTTCCATGCACAGACAGATTTTGGATGGCAGTCCCCAACTGAGCTAGCCATGATTAGGAGGAAGTTGACATGTTTGAGAAATGAAGAATATGCCAACTCATAAAATTCTGAAGGCCAATACATTATTAACTCCTCCTTTCTATGTAATTTCACTCCAAGCTACAATTCCGCACAAATCTGGTTCCTTTGCTTTTAAGCTCCCGAATGACTACTATATTAAAATGCACTGATTTTGGACTTTTTTTTTTTTTGCAATAAAGAGTCTAAGGAAAAGGAGATTTATTGTTTTTAATCTCAGAGAACATTTTATATTGAGTCGAGTTCTAAAAGTTAGAAGGAAGCCTTACAAATAAGATGGTCACATTGAATATTTTTATGTGCATGACATTACAAAAAAATTTTCAAACTATCTGATCACTGGCATGGGAGCCAGGTGTTGCATATATTCCGGCAAAGCACACTGATTCTCCACAACTCGGTGCCAAATAACAAACAAAACAACAACAAAAACAACCATACCAGGTATCTAGCCAGAAGAGAGATGGGTATATAGAGATTCCACGTGCAAATCTGGAGAGCTCCATTTGAAAGAGCTTGGCCACGTTCTCTCCTCCGCTCCCCACTGGGTGCCTAGTCACTGCGGTTGGTGTGAGGGATTTAACCTGGAAGGCTGAGAAAAGCAGGTGTCCTATCTGCATACCACTGCCTCCACCAATGAGCTAAGGGCACCTAAGGTCAAATGCACACAAACCCTTGCACCTCGGTGCTGTGGAGGAAGGTTCCTCCGGCCTCCTTAGCTCTCGGCTACATTAACCTGCCCAGCTGAGACGAATGCCTAGTTCAGTCTGAAGCCAACCAGGCACAACGCAAGAGAAAGCCCTTTCCCCTCTTCTGAGGTCAGCACCACTTTTCTTCCAAGGGTTATTTCTAAAAGGAAAGCACAACTTGAGCAAAGGAGCCTGACTGGGAAAGGGTGAGTCTTTTTGACTGTTACCCTCATGGGGAGCAGCGTCAAGAAAACACACCCGTGCGTTCCAAGTCAGGTTACGAAGACGGCGAAGGACCAAAGGAGAGGAAGAAGAGGGGAAAGGGGAGGCAGACGCAGGAAAGGAGCAGCTATGGAGAGGCGGGGGAAGAGGGGGCTGTGCAAATGCACAGGCTTGGGGGAATGGGGAAGGAAGGAAGAGGAGGAGGAGGAGCAGATGAGAGAGGAACAAGAGGGTCATGGAAAGAGAAAAGAGGGAGAGAGTGAAGGGGGGAAAGGGAAAGAAGAAAAGGGAGAAGGATAAAGAAGGCGTCAAGGAAGGATGAAAGAATGTGCCGGGAGCTGAGCGCCGGGCCGCGGCGGGGAAGTGGCCGCGAAGACCCGCGCGCCCCTGGGGAGCCGCGGGCTGCGCTCCACGCGCTGGCGCCCAGGGCGCAGGGCGCGCCCGCCGCTCACCTTTCAGGATGAGGGTGTCGATGTCCCGATCGATGCCCAGGAAGTAGCACTTCCTCCAGAGGCCCGAGTAGGTGGCAAAGAGCGGCCGGCCGCACTCGGCGTCCAGCCCGCCGAGCCCCAGCAGCGAGCGCCAGGACTCGGGGTCGGCGCGCCCGGGGCCACCCGGGAGCAGCCGGCGCCCCAGGGGGGGCGAGTCCCGCAGCGGCAGGTGCGACAGCGGCATCAGGCGGTTTTTCTGGTCCGGGGGGTCGGCGCCGGCGCGGCTGCGCTCGCAGCTCTCCTTGTGGCGCCGGGGGTCCGTCTCGTACCAGTGGTCGGTGAAGATGGCCGTGACGAGCAGCCCCAGGGAGCAGAGGCTGAGGCCGAGGCTCAGCGCCGTGATGAGCGCCCGCGGCTCCATGGCTTCCCGCGCCGCCGCCAGACACAATGCGCTTGGCCTCGGCTCTCCTCCGCGCTGCCGCCCGCCTTTCCCCACCCGCCCCCCACCTCCCTCCCACGGCCTCCCCGCCCTCGGCTGCGAGCCCCACGCGCTCCCGCTCCCCCTCCGGATCGCCCCCTCCCGGGCCGTCTCCTCACCCTCCCCCGCGCGGCTCGCACTTTCTTGCCCTTCTGTGTGTGCTCCAGCCCCCTTGCCTCGCTCCGCCCCGCACCCCCGCGCGCGGGGCGCCCCTCTCCCTGCCTCCCGTCCTCCCTTCTCTCCAGCGACCCCTTCTCTTTTTAAGCCCTCCTCGCCGCCCTCACCTCTCTCTCCTATACTCCTCTCCCCCCTAACCCTGTCTCTACTTTCCCCTTACTTTGCGTCAACTCTCTCTTTCTCTCTCTCTCCACTTATTTTGTCCCTCCGCTCCCGCTCCGTGACCCTCCTATAGCTCGGTCCACCTAGCCCTGAGCTCCCCGCCTCCCGCTCTCTCCGCTCCAACGACCTTAAAAGACACCCACCGACATCACACTCAGTCTTGTCACTTGCTCAAGTTGATTTTGATCAGTGCCACCTTTTGTAGCCAGGAGCAAATCGTTTCCAGGGCGGGCGGCCTGCGTGGTATTTAACTCCGGAATGTGATCTGGGGCTAAAGACCCTTTCTCCTACCGCCTGAAGGGCGCAGCCTCTTGGACCCCTTGGCAACAATGGGTGCTGCTGTCTCTTTCCCTCTCACTCGGCCAGTGCGACCTTGTAAGCATTCTTTCTGCTCCAGCCCCTCTTCTGAAAAAAGCCGCCGAGGACCACGGGAGCTATAGAATGCTGGTCAGAGGTTTCCTCCGACTTCACTCAGCATCCTCTGAGGTGGGCTGCTTTTTCGTCCACCACCTCCACCTCTCCTCACCAGAGTGACGGCCTCCTTGAATTCCTGGAAGAGCAGAGGATCAATAAACTCTTGCAGTGGCACCTGCTCTGTGAAGTGATTATTGCCTCTGAATAAAGCAACCTGCGGTAGTAAATCAAAGTAAAGATTTTCTTCTGTGCAAGTTTCTGCACGGCCTGGGAGGGTCAACAACAAAGCAGTGCTGCTCGCGGAAGTCAACATTTCAGCTAGGTTCTGCTCGGCAAAAGCACTGACAGTTACAGATGTCAATGCTGAGAATGGCAGCCAGAGTGAAATTTCCTAAAAGGGAAATGTTAGGACCCAGGTACTGAAAGAGTTAATTGCTTTATGTTGTGTGGCCTTTACAGCAGAGGTACAATACCCTCCTGCCACTTCATGCCCTTGGCACCACTGTCAGAGACAGAAAACCATGCTGGATGAAACCAGAAATGGCAATTCTTGTGTTCTTATGCTCTGAAATATTAATGACCAAGAGATGATGAGGCATTCATTCATTTGATGCTAAATGCCATTACTCCACGATTTAATGGGACTTATTAATTAGTGCCCCACATCAATTGGCATTCATGTGATTTGCATATTTCCTCTAGAATGACGTCTGGAAAGGTAGTCTAAGAATCTTGCTGGGATTTGTTTTCATCGCTGTTTGTGCTCAGCATCCTCAGAGGGTATGTTTCCGATGAAGACTGTGTCTCTTGTGAGCTGTTCAAATCAGAGACAGATCACTTGGCAAATCTTTCGGTCATATCGGACCCCGATGCCCATTCTGCTGACCTGACTATGTGAATTATCGCTTGGATTTTCTCACAGCTTCTGCAGAGATCTGTGGTGAGCGCTAGTCTAATTAAGGAAGAGAAAGAATTATCATTTTCATGTTCCCCTCACCTATAAGCTTTTCCTTAACAGGAAATGCTAAGCTCGTCAAAGGAGTCTTATCTGGATTTACGCAAAAATGATGAGACTTAGAAGCTTTCTTTTATTTATACTCTATAATATATGTGTAAAATCCTAGCTCTTTATAGATATACAAAGAAAGAATACTTTTAACTGTGCATCCACAATTGACATCTGAAATTCACTCAGGTTTTCTTGTGTCTTTTTATTTTAAACTATGCCTTATTAGATAAAAGTTATTACAAATCTTGCAAGTCCAAAGAACCTTTAGCAAGGCCTCACTCCCCTTTCAAACACTGATGTACTACAAGAAATAGATTTTCAGCAACATTTCAGAGTCCCCTGATCATCTCACACAATAATCCTGTTATCCCCTCCCCCAAAGCTAGACGGAAAGACACCTCTTTTTTCAGGCACTTCTGTTTTACTTAAAAGGACATAATGTTCTGCCTCATTTTCCTAGTCAGAACTCTTTGATCATAGCCTTCTTCAAAAATAGCATTATCCTTGAAGTTCATTTATATCTATGTTTAAGACCAGTCTCAGCATATAATCCAAAGGTTACCATATGATGGATTACCTTTGACAGTATTTCATTTAAAATGTCACACATTACAAATATGGGCCAGCAGTATGCAATGAGCGCACTGCCTCTGCTGGTGCAGCAGGACCAGGAGTGATGTGACATATGATGTGTACACAGGTTTTGCTACAGCAACTGCACATTGCTCCATCCATGTTTTAAATTTTTTTCTTTGGGATATATCCAACAATGAAATATCATCCACTCACCTGCACTGTGTTAGAATTTGGGAGGTGAAAAAAAAAATGAATAAATTTCTCCCATCTTTAAGATGTTCCCAGTCTAATGGCAAGTGACAGACACATAGATAGAACAAGAGGCAAGTGCTGTCATAGAAATAGGAGCAATGTGTTATGGGAACATGGGCGATGAAAAGACCAACTGCCTAGGAAAGTCAGGAAGGCTACATAGGACACTAACTCTGAGTTAGTTCTCAAAGGATGAATTAAACTTTGCCAAGACAATGATATCAGCCAAACTGGCATTACACTCAGAATATACTTCTTTGATGTATGTTTCTACCACACAAATTTGGAGGCACCAATATTTTGGACCACTGTAAATAAGTATTTTTTCTACATTTTGCAATCATGAAGTTGACATGCTCTAATGACTACCAGCTAGCTGCTTCTGATGAGTGGAAGCAGAAGTCTAAGGCAGCATCCAGTCAGTGAATGAGGGCAGATAGCCTGGCAGGGAGTCAGAATGATGGGAGATCAAATATCCAGCCAGAACACTTGGCACGTCTCAGCTTTGGCAGTGCTGTGACCTCAATGTTTTCAAACTTTGCCTGTTCTTCCCTTGTTTTAAATTTCTCTTTGCTGTCTCCAGACCTGGTATCCCCAGTGCATTCCTCAGAGAACAACAGTGTCCTAAAATGACAGGGACAGAGCCAGAGAATTTCCACCTGGGTGTCTCACTGTATTATTGAACTCAATAGGATCAAAACTAGACCCACAGATTTCCCTGGGGTCCAGCTGCCCCTCCCAACACTCTCTCACACATTTTCTCTCTCTCTCTGATGTTGACAAGTCACTCAGTCTCTTAGACTTGGAATTGTAGAATTAGCTTCTCATTCACAAACTCATAGGGATTTCTCCTTTGAACTGCCTTTTCTATCCATTCCTGTTCCTGAGTTTCTACCCCCTTTGCTATCGCCATGCCTTTATCAGCTCACCACCGGATTGCTATTACAGCTTTCTCCTTGGTCCCATGATTCCAGGATCACCCCTTCCTGCAGTTATCCTGGAGAGCATTGCCAAACACAGCTTCCTCAAATGTTACTTTTTCCTGCAGTTATCCTGGATTCTGTTGCCAAAGGCGTCTTCCTCAAATGTTACTTTATATATCACCCTTCAGCTTCCAACTCCCCTTTATTGGTAAGACAGAAGGATCCAACACATCGCTCTAGAGTCCTTCTTTGTTTACTGCCAGTATTCCCATGGCATTTAAACATCGCAACCAATTTGTTGGCCGTAAATATTTAGAAAACAAAATACTTTTCCCTTCTGCAAACATTCCATATGATCTAAGTGCTTTATGGTATCCATTATATTTCTCTTTACATTCATGAAGTTCCTTAAACAAATATATTTCTTATAAAAAGGTCCATGCACGCACATACGCATAGATTTCCAATTATCGTGGAGCTGTGGGCAATGATTTATTGACATGCCCGTGCTAGACTAGCCATGAATATTCCAACAGGACCCTCACCCTTTGGTCCCAGTGCTGAGATCAAAAGCATTATCCTTCTTCATTTCAAACACTTGGAGTCTACACAATTTAGACTGTGCAGTTTAGCCAAAACCTCACAAGGGCTTTCATAAAGAGTGAAATTTTTTCTTGGTCCTATCAGATTTTTTTTTTCCATTCAGTTGTGATTGATCTACACTATTTCTTCTGCAAATATTTGCGGTAGCTTATGTTGAAGTCACCACTCTCAATTTTTTCTTCTAAAACAAATTCGTTTGAATTCAACAACATAGAATGAACACTTCCAATGTAAAATTATTGCGCTAGGTCCCACTGGGTTATGCAAAGATGAATAAAGCCTGCCCTGTACCCTCAGGGAGCTTCAGGCTAATTAATGGAGGAAGACACAAATGCAAGAGGCCACACTTAGGGGTAGCCTGGGGTGAGTGCCATCACAGAGGCACAAGCAAAATGCCACGAGAAAACCTAGTACTGGGAGATTAATTTCCTTTGGAAAGAACATGGATAAGCCAAGTGGAATAGATGCTATCTGAGTTAGGTCTTGGAGGAAAAGGAATGTTTTCTATATGTGTGTCAGTTTAGTGCAGGACAAAGCCACAAGTAAATTTTAGCACCTACCCCAGTGCTCTTCTATTTCCACACAAGTGGTAAGACATCTTGGCAGTGCCATTTTGTCACTGACTAGAAGCCTGGAACCATAAAATATCACGAAACCCTCAAAATAGACAGTGCCTGATAAGCGTCTCATTTCACTGACAAACCACAGAATGTCACCATTATTTTTCACATTCCTGGATTAAGCTGTTTCCTTTTTGGAGCCTTCAAACACATATGGTGGGGGAAAAAATGTTCAAAGAAACCTATAACCATGATCATCCCGCTCAGAGTATAATGTTTTAACAGGTGGTGGCCCATTCACTGCCACCTGTACCTAACTGTACTCCCACCTTAGCTGTGTGAGTGGATACAGGCTTTGATTTGGGGTCTAATTCAGCTCACTCAGGGCATGTTTGACATCCAGGACAGAATTGGCTGGAAGATCTCCAAGTCTCTCCGATTCACAGCTGCCGTGACACTGGCCCCATAAACAGAAAAGTCAGCCTTTCCCGGTGTCTCCTCTTTCTTCTACCTGCGAACCTCCTCTCTCAGCTGTGCCTACTAAAAGTCACCATGATTTGGGTAAGGCACTGGCTGCCAGAGTGAATTTCAGACCCACTGCTTCTTACCTGCACAACCTGAGCAAGGTACCTAACTTCGCTGAATCACCTACGTTCCGAAAAACAGGGGCATCAACGTCTATCTCACAGGATTAATGATTCGTTATTATCACATGATGAATACATTTCTTCTCACACCCGCCCTCATTCTCTCCTCCTCTTCTCTATTCCATCCATTGTAACACGTAAACATGCTTCAGAAAACTCAGAGCCCTGGTTATAGTAATGTAAATAATTTAAATAAATATGACATAATTTAAATATCATAAATACAAATGGCTTTATAATTTATTAAGTACACATGATTTTGCATATTATTTATTATTTATATTACTTAAACCAGAGGGTCCATCTCCTATCCTCATTCCTTCAATTAACATTTATTGAGCACCTATGGCTCAATAAATGTGCTAGGGACCAGGGACTCTGGAATGATTAGGAAAGCATCCCTAGTGGGAGAAGAGGGACAATAAACAATTAAGCAAACAAAATACTGGCATATTTTAAGTGCTAGGAAGGAAATAAATAGGGCGGTGTCATAAGCAATAACTTAGGCAGTAGTTCTATTTTAGGTAGAATAGTCAGAAGACCTAAAGAGATGAGTCTGTCTTGTCAAGAACAAGGGAGAGAACATTTTAGGCAGAGGGAACAGCCAGTGCAAAGGTCCTGAGGCATGAAAGAGCTTAGTATCACTGAGGAACTAAAAAGAGACCACGTGGCTAGAGAGCAGTGAATTAGGAGGAGAGTGGTATGAGACGAAGTTACAGAGTTAGTCAACAGCCAGATCATGCATGACCTTGAAGACCATACTGCAGAGTTTGGATTTTAGTCAAAAGGAAACCTTTAAAGAGTATAAGGAGTTGGGCATTGATTGACTCATTGTTTTAAATATGAAGAATGGATTAGGGATGGGGGTGGCAATTACAAAAGCAGGGAGACCCATCAGGAGGCTATTGCAATAGTCCAGGCAAGAGGTAATAGCAGCTTGGACCAAGGTGGTGGTAGTGGAGAAGAGAGAAAAGGGTAGCTCCAGACATACGTTTCAGTTTGCACCCACAGGATTCCTGCGAGTTCAGATGAGGGAAAGGAAGACTCAAAGAGCATGCCTCTATTTCCAGTTCGAGTGCTTGGATGGGAGAACTGAGGTGGAGCAGGAATGGACGGATGGGGGGCATGGGTATTGATACAGAGGTGGGACTCAAGAGGCTTTGGTGGTCAGCCCTAGGTCTAGCATGTTCCTCCTCCCAAACAGCCCCTCCAGCCTGCCTAATTGGGCCTCCTTCTCCTGGTGGGAGGGGGAGAGAGGTGGGGACGTCGAATTAGGAACAGCACCTGAGCTTCTCAAAGGACCAATTCAGTCATGCCATTTGCATGTAAACAGCCCCCTTTCTTCTGTCCCTTGTCCCACCACGTGCTCCCAACACTAGGTCTGGCCAATGTTTTTTGCCCACACAGTCCTGTAATTA